>KN473272.1:25700-45385 GCA_000787095.1 Periophthalmodon schlosseri
GAGTGTTTTTATTATCTTCATGGTATCAGAATCAGTATCGAGTATCAAGTCTATTCCTTAGTATTGAAATCAAGTCTGAAATTTTAGTATCGTGACAGCACAAGTTCCTGTTTGGTGTAAATAGATTAGACCCTTCTTAGTCCTGGTGTAGGCCACAGAGAGGGCTATAACAGAGAATGAATGTACTGTCACACTGCCAGAATATTTACATGAGTTAAAGGTTCACCATGTCACTTTCACTTTTACTTGCTTGTCTCCATGGAGAAGTTACTGATTTGCCTGCATTTTCTACAAAATGGCAATCAACTTATCTATCTTAGATTTACTCAGTAATGCTGTGTTCAGACCGGACTGTATCAAAGGCGTCTGCTGTAAATGGTAAACGGTCACATTTTTATACAGCGCTTTTCCACCTTCAAGGCTCAAAGCACTTTACTTCAAGGAACCACTCACCCATTCACACACACATTCATACACCAGTGTACACAGACACTGGTAAGTGGGATTCGAACCGCCAACCTTCGGATCAGGGGACAAACACTCCAACTGAGACTCCTACTGTCACCTACACGAACAGTCAAAAGTCTCGTTCAGTGTTTTTTTTTTGGTTGTTTTGTTGTCTTTTTTATGTTACTACTTACTTTCTACATTTTAGATACTGAGGGAAGACATCAAATATATCATGCAAATAATATGGAATTATGTAGCAAAGAAATAAAAAGGTAAATAATTCAGCAAATTTTTATTTTTTTTTATATTTTATGTTCAAATCGTCACAGTCTCCTCCCTTTGCTTTATCGACCTTGGCTTTTTCTCAATCAGCTTCATGATGAAGTCTCCTCAAATGGTTTTCACTTCACAGCTGTGTTGCCTCAGGGTCGAGAAATGCCAAAAGTGCAAAGCAGTGATCAAAGCAAAGGGTAAAGGTTGTTTTAAAAAATCTAAAACAAGTTTGGAGTTATTTGAGTTTGACTTTTGTTTGCTACATTCTACATGTGTCATTCATTGTTTTGCAGCCTTCAGTGAGAATCTACAAAGTAAATAACCATGGAAATAAAGAAACAACAAAAATGAAAAAGTCTGTCCAAAAGTTTTCCTGGTCGTGATGCTGACGTGCGTTTGAGGTTTCCACGATCAGTTTCAAGCAGTGTTGTCACTAGAGATTAACCGATATATATGTTGGCTGATATATCGAGTCGATATTTGGCTTTTTTAGCATATCAGCTATCGGCCTTAAATCTCCAGTACAGGCCGATATTTTAGTTTTGTTTGATCTGCTGCTTAAAAATACACACATTTATGTTAACATTTTAATACAAAGAGTTAACTGCACAAACATGACTACACAGCTCTATTATAGATTTGTGGTAAAAAAAAAAAAGGCTTCAAAATCTGCCCAAAAATATCAGCCCAAAAATATCGGCAGAACTTATTGGCCATGGGTTGGTCTGTATTCTAAACAATCAGCATCTGCATCGGCCACAAAAAAACACATATTCGATCTCGATCTCTAGTTGTCATGATACTAAAATTTCAAACTTGACACTGATTCCGATACCACAAGTCGGAAAAGCTGAACCTTTGGTCAAATGTTTGAATTTTTGTGACATGGAAACAAGCAGACAGCGCCCCCAGCAAAAAAGTGCCATGGTGTAGCTTTAACAGATACGCTGGCAGTGTGACAGGACATTCATTCCCTGTTATAGCCTTTCTGTAGCCTCCTTTTGTGAGCTGAATCAAAGCGCCTCTGTTTGAATTGGCACAGTTTGGCTCGGATCACTTCACCCTTGTCCTCATTATTGTCAGAGCAGTTCTATTGAGGTACCTCTCCAAGAGTCTGCCGCCTTAAAGTGCCTATGACAGGTTTTCATGACTTGCTTTGGTGGGATAGGACCTTTGGTGAATATTTATAGTATATACCGTATTTTCCGGAGTATAAGTCGCATCAGCCAAAAAATGCATAATAATGAAGAAAAAAACATATTTCACATATAAATTGCATCTGAGTATAAGTCGCACCCCCGGCCAAGCTATGAAAAAAAGTGCGACTTATAGTCTGGAAAATACGGTATTCATAGTTTTACATCAGTTAAGTGTCAGTTTGTGGGGAAAAAGTTGTCAAAAGTTCAGGAAGTAGCGTTGAGTTCTAAAAGCTAGCAGCTAAAAGAACAAATTCAGAATGCAAGTATCATAGCAACCAAAGAGCCAATCCAGAGCAAGGCTGTTGAAGGTAAAGCCCTGTCCCGCTTAGCCACGGCGTTAACCAAACCTGTTGCTAACGCTAGCGGGAGTGACCTCGGGGAAAGAAGGCGCCTGATTTGTCTGTTATTAATGTTCATATTTTAGCGAAATAAAAACCACAGGATCATGTAGAGCGGGTTAATACAAACATTTTAAGACCAGCATGACGAGTCTGACGGCAGCAGTTACAGAGAGAGAGGCAACAGCTTTTCAATAGAAAGTGAATTGGATTTTTTGTAAAACCTTAAATATAATGTTAACTGTGTTTTAGTGAAATGAGCAGTTTAACCTGTCATAGGGGCTTTAAACAGGTGATTAAAACCACTCCACTCTCGCCTCAAAAGTGCTTGTTTTGCTTTGCGGCGTACCCCAGTGTCCTCTCCTGCTCCCTCCTCTTCACCATTGTTTATTTTTCTAGCCGCTAACCGTTTCCGCGTGGTAGAGCGTCCATTGCACCGCTAAGGGTCAAGCTAGCAAAGTTGTGAAATGTCGCAGCGGTTGGACCCAAGCTAAACGTGTTGACATTTGGTTTTTGTATTTCCCAGATAAGCCATCATATACTCTCTGTGGTTCCTTAACCCTCACACTGGCTGTTGAAAAGTTGGAATTTTGCGGTCAGTGCAAGTCAATACCTCCCTCGGGACGCCATTTTGTCCAATCCAAACAGCTTCAGAGCGGAGACAAGAGCTCGCCTGTGTAACCTTAATAAGAATGTGGACGTTTAGTAGCAGTAGTTCTGTTTCTAAATGAGATTAAGTGGGTTTAGACTAGTGCTGTCACGATACTAAAACTCAATTTCGAGAAAGAATAGAGTCCATACCGATACTGACTCAATACCGATTCTGATTCCACAATGATAATACAAAACACTCTTTATTTAACCAATAGAATGTGATTTTCCACATTAAATGTTCGTACTTTCTTTTTCTTTTTCCCATGTGGCCTTATATCTGTGTAATCCCTCAGTCGTCCAGTAGGTTCCATAGTGGTCCATGGGCGTGTACTAGTCTATGTGTCTTATACTTGTTCAGAATAGGTTAATTTCTGTCCTGTGAATGGGACTTTTTTAGTATCGATACTTGTTCAAATGAGTATTTAGTTTCCAATTCTAGTTTAGTATCGATAAGCATCTGATTTTTGATACTTTTTACAACCCTAGACAGCACTGTGGACAAATATGTGGTTTTTTTTTTGTTTTAATGAGTGAATTGGAGAGGTTAGGAGGGGGCAGAAGAGAAATAGATCCTCTGCAATTGACCCATCCTTCAGTGTCTCTGGGTTAAACCTGCACTTGACCCATCTTTCAATGTCTCGGGGCTGGGCGAGGATCCTAGCAAGGCCTACTTAACTGGACTCTTCTCCAGATTTAAACCAGGATATTGGTCAGGAGTAGAGATGGTTGGGTCGGTACCAAAATATGGATATTTCAGTTGCTTGGTTACATCACAACAGTCTATAGTCCAATCATATTTAACACAGATGGGAGCGGGTCAAATTTATATTATTAAAATGCAGATTTTTTGTGTTTTTTGAGTCTCGTCACTGATAGAAATGATCAGATTCAACATTTGTGAATTTACCTTTTGGATATTTCATGGTAAAGTACAACGTCACCAATAGGGAAAAACTGGCTCTTGCCTCCATCTGGGATTATGACATCATCACATCCTAAAAATTCTGAAGCACGATGGATTGCTAGAGAAATATTGCGATAAACGATAACATTGACACTACTTTATGCCGCTGATAAAGTTAAAATAACACAGGATAATCCCAGTGAACGATTATTACATATACATTATCATTACATGGCAGAATGAAGCCATAATTAGCCATAGACGTTTTCCACCCTCTGCAGCTCAAATCCCATCATGTTAAAACAAAAATGTCAAAAACCTCCCCCAAAAGTAACCACGATAAATACTGAGCCCCAAAATATATACTCCAGCTTTCACATACTGAAGTGGACATAGTAATTATCATGACAGGCCTACTTATGTCTGATTTCTGTCAAACCTTTGTCTCTGCTCATAAGTGCTGTTTTGTTTCTTTCGGGAGTTTATGTTCGTGTTGTAAGTGCTGGCGTGATCCCTGTCCTCATCGCTCTCCATAAACACGACCACAGAACTGAAGGTCTCACAGTGGGATCTTTATGTGCAGCTATGTAAAGACAGCTGGAGGCGGAGAGGGGCTCAGTCTTCTGTTTATAGGGGGATAAACATGCTCATTTACACATCAGGAAATACATTACAATGACAAATGTTCTACTTAAAGGTCCTATTTTACGCAAAATTGACTCTTGTGAGCTTTTAACCCACTTTATAATGCTGTTACCTCCTCAGAAACATAGCTGGAGTTGTGATTTGTTTCATTCACACATGTTTAACCTTTTACTATTAGTCTATCTAAATTTCCGAAGCTCTAAATGCTCTGTTGCACCTTGTGATGTCATAAAGCGGTAGTTTTCAAGTTAACAGCTCCTTTTACCTTTAGTTTAGCAGAAGCTGGCAATTCCAGGACTGAAATCATCCAAATGATTGTAGTGAAGGTGTGTGGGGTTTAAAAACACAGTGGAGCACTTCCCGTATTACCACATGACATCACAAGGTGGAACAGACTGTTTTCTGTTTGAGAGAAGAACTCATGTGAATGAAACAAAACAAAACGGTGGAACAGGTGTTTTCTGTTTGAGAGAAGAACTCATGTGAATGAAACAAAACAAAACTCCAGGTATGTTTGTGATGAGGAAACAAAATTAAAACATTTGATCTAAAACAGCTTAATAATATAAACAAATCTATTTACTTCCTGTTCAAAACTGCAGAACTGTTTTCAGTATAAATACCTGGTCAAATAGTACCTAGTACCTAGTTTCAATGCTAGTTTTGAAGTGTCTTGCCTAAGAGCCTTATGTACTGGTCAGAGCTGGGATCGTACTACCAACTTGAGCCACTGTTGCCTCTTCAACTTTTACTGCAGTGTTTATTTTGTTTTGTAAATTCCTTGTTGATTCAGATCTCCTTTAGTCCAGACCTTCTTGTCATAAGCCTGATCTCGTCTGACCTCACTAGCTAAGCAGGGCTGGGCCTGGTTAGGACTTGGATGGGAGAGCGTTGGGAATACCAGGAGCCACAGTGGGGCGCCAGTGGCTTTAGTGCAAACTGCTGTTATGTCCTTAAGCAAGACACTTCACCCACCTTGTCTATGTATGAATGTGGTGTATGAGTCACTACATTTACATGCACATCAGGAAAACCGGGAAAACCGGCCTAGTCCAATTTAAATCAGATTTATCAAAATGCATGTAAACTCAGGGACTACAGTTGAGGTGAATCGAAGAAGCCGATACGCTGACTGGAGACCCGCTGCATGTAACTAAGCAGTCCGATTACATTAGGTGCCTATGAGGAGAGGCGTTCAACTGCATGGGATAAAAAACAGCCAGCAAAATATTAGCTCACACTAAATCTCTGGACGCACCTTAACGCCTCGCAGCCTCCCATTCGCACCTACTCAGTTCTTTGACCAGCTGTAGACTGAGGCAAGAGCCGTCTGACAGGTTTTGGGAAAGATCTTTCGATTTTGACTGCTGCTGATGGTCGAGGGGCAGATGGGCAGATTGGCAGCTCCATCAACTCTGGCTCCAATTCGCTTTGCATTGAAAAACTGTGGCCCCTCTCTGTAACTGCTGCTGTCAGGCTTGTCATTTTGGTCTTAAAATGTTCGTATTAACCCGCTCTACATGATCTTGGTGTTTTTATGTTACTATTGTGTCCGTAAATCAAGATATGAACATTAATAACAGACAAATCAAGTGGCTTCTTTCGCCAAGGTTGCTCCCGCTAGCGTTAACAACAGGTTCGATTGACAGCGTTGCTAAGGTCCCGCTCCCTGCTAAAACAGTGGTGCAGACGGGAAGGGACAGTTCCTATGACACTGGCGATCGGAATTCCAAATATGAAACTCTGCTCCACCTTGTCCTCTATAACTGCTCTGGCCTCGATGAGCTTCACCTGGAGCCGAACGCTGAATTCCAAATAGGAACTCGGCTCCTAATTGGCCCCTATAACTTCTAGCCTCGATGAGCTTCATTTGACTGGAGCCGAACGCTATGGGCGATGTCAGATTCACTTAGTCCACTTCTTTATACAGTCCAACTTAATCCTGATTGGTTGATGCAGCATGGTTTACACTTTCATTTTTGATTGACAGCGTTAGCGCCTTTCATTGCTATAATATTTTTCCAACACCACAGGACACAACTCCGGTCTCCAATGTCAACAGACCGCCCGGCCCATTATCGCCTGCTATCGACTCCATCTACACATCTGTACATACTCCTCTCATTCAGATGTGAGTTTTCCCTCTGGCCTGTCGTGCTCAGTCTAATCTAATCACAGTGTAACGCTAACTCGCTAAAGCCATCTCAGGGCACTTAGCATGGTGCAGTGTTTAAGAGCATGTTTACGTAGTCTCTGTATCACCGCTAATCTAATCCTAGCTCTTAAACAGTTAGCGCGGCGTTATTTTTCCAAACTGTGGGTGGCAATTTCAAAGCTAAAGACAAGGAATTGTTGGCAGGCTGTTTGAAAATCTCACTGCTCCTCTTTCTTTGTTTTGTACAATGTAAAAATATGAAAATTTACATGAGTTTAAAAGCACTATACCTGAATCTTACTCAGAGTGGAGGTGGAGGTTAGCGGTTAGAGGGGTGAATTTGGAACCGAGTTCCGACCACGATTGCCTGTTGTTAAGGTTCATATCTTGATTTATGAACAAAATCGCAAAATAAAAACACTAGGATCATGTAGAGCAGATTAATATGAACATTTTAAGACCAATATGACGAGCCTAAGAGCTGCAGTTACGGAGAGAGGGGCGAGGGCTTTTCAATAGAAAGCAAATTGGAACCAGAGTCGGAGAAGCCCATGCTCACTTCCTATTTGCAACGCGCTGGCTACCAGGTTAGCTATGTCCATTAATATATACAGTCTATATTCTTAGTGTCTTAAAAATTTGAAAAACAGAACTAGTTCAACGGTTTTGAGTGGTCCGAAGTTATTCCTCACTTACCGTATGTATTCAGAACATCCTAATTATTCACTGTGGTGAGTTTATAAGCATTTTTCACAACTCTCAGAGACCACAGTCATCACAGTACAGCTAACAACAATTATCGGACAATAAAATGCTTTATAATTTGATGCAGACAACACACAGTGGACTTATTTTGAGCTGCTTATACAATATATCTAAACTAGGACAAGACATGTTTCGCTCAAATACGTGGGAAAAAAATCAGGTTAGTTACTTCAGCTCAGAATAATAGATTTTTTTTGACTGTTAACCATTTACAGGTGCACTGTGTATTTATTCATTTACAGATGTTTTTATTGCTAAATAAATACCTTGAAAAACATGCATTCTTACTGTGAACCGTATGGCCTATCCACAGATCTAACCTGTAACTTGTCCTGAAAGAGCTTCTTGTCTACATGGAGATATATAAGATTAACAATGCCATACTGTGGAACATTCCAGGTTGTTGTTTCTGACTGGTGGAGTAATAATTCACTTGACCATTTAAAGGTCAGTTAACTGTGTAACTTTTCTGATGGGGGCGCTAGTGCTCCTGTTCCTGCTAGTTTCCATAGAGATGTTATAGATTTGCCTGGAATGTTCCACAGTACAGCATTAAACATATCTATCTGGCATTTATCCAATTAGAGTCGCTTCTATTGAAAACAAACCACGTATTGTTACTGTGAACAATATCGCCTCTTGTTTCCATGGAGATATCTAAGTTTATTAATGCCATACTGCGGAACATTCCAGGCAGAGCAAGACCACCAAGTTTTCATTTCATTTTCATCTATTTATAAATACAAAAAACAAAATAAAACCAATCAAAAACAGCTAAACATGCCCTACAGTCTTACACAACAAAAGTAATAACTCTTAGCTTGTCATAACGATTTCACATTTTACAGTCTTTTTTGCAGTGAACGTGGTCCCCTCTCTCTCC
Organism: Periophthalmodon schlosseri; assembly: GCA_000787095.1. Lineage (NCBI taxonomy): Eukaryota > Metazoa > Chordata > Actinopteri > Gobiiformes > Gobiidae > Periophthalmodon > Periophthalmodon schlosseri. The sequence goes on from KN473272.1 coordinate 33,967, forward strand.
TCGCGGTTGTTTGTTGACACGGTTACTAATGTGGCTAAATAGAAGCTCGAGCCGAGTCTCATAATGTCTCATAAAGTCCCCATGGTCCAAAACAAACAGGACCCAAGCATGCAGCCTTCAGAGCTATTCCATCTCCGTCCTCCCTGCACCAGACCCAAGATCAGAACAACAACACACTGGGACAAAAGACATGGTTTAGACCAGGTTTAGTCCAGGTTTAGACCAGGTTTAAGTCTAGTCCTGGTCTTGGTTCTTTCGATTTTGAAATGAAAAGACGAAAGACGATTTGGAGCTATTTCATAACTGGTTTAATCCTGGTTCAGTTAGGGTTCAGTCCTGGTTCATTTCTCGTTCAGTCCTAAAATAGTCCTTATTTAGACTTGGTTTGATTCCTTGTGGACTGGTTCCTCGTTCCTTCACTTTGCAGCTCAAATTTCTCATTGAAAGAAACTGGACACCTTTAATAACCCAGGCTCCTCATCATTTCATAAATCATATTACACTTCAGCTATAGGAAGAGCAGTGCAGGACTAAACCAGGACTAAAGCAGGACTAAACCAGGACTAAACTGGGACTAAACCAGGACTAAAGCAGGACTAAACTGGGACTCTGTGCTTGTATATTTAGACAATTCAAAATGGTTAAATTTTCTGAAGTAGTGGTAGTACGATTCTGCCTTGGACTTATAGTTATTGTGTCTTCGAGCAAGATAATACACCCCACCATGTTTGCCTGAACTACTACTACTTTTACTGACTAAATTGTCAAGAATTTAGACCTGGTTTAGCACCAGTTTTTCTTGGTTTAGTCCTGGTTTAGTCCTGGTTTGTTTTACTTGTTTAGTTCTGGTTAAGGCATGATTTTATCCTAGTCCTATAGTTAAATCTTGGCTGAAGCCATATTTGTCCCGGTTTAGTACTTGTTTGGTCTTTGTTTAGTCTTGGTTTAGCCCTGTTTTAGTTGTGGTTTAGTTCTGTTTCAGACCTGGTTTAGTCCTGGTTTAGTCCTGGTTCAGTCCTGTTTTAGTCCTGGTTTAGTCCTGGTTTGTTTTACTTATGGCATTGCTCTGTTTACAATCATGTTCTGTCAGAAATAAAGTACCCACACTTGGACCATAACACTGTTTCATTGGCCTTTAGCTCTAGCCATAACTTAGCTCATCTGGTTGCATCACGTCTCCTCTGATCTGATTTCTGGTCTGGTCTGGTCTTTTATTTGTCTCTTTTCATGTTTAATTAACCATAGGATTTATATAGTGCCTTTGAAAATACCAAAGCACTTGACAGTGTATTATTCATTCACACGCGGTGGTTGTAAACTGCTATTGTAAGCACAGATGCCCTGGGGCAGACTGACAGAAGTGAGGCTGCCAATCTGCACCATCGGCCCCTTCGACCACCAACCAACATTCACAAACACACCGCATTCATACTAGGCATTGTGGGTAAAGTGTCTTGTCTAAGGAAACAACAGCAGTTTTTGCCTACTACTATGGGTTAGTCCTGGTTTAGTCCTGGTTTGTTTTACTTGTGGCATTGCTCTGTTTACAATCCTGTTCTTTCTCAGATAAAGTGCCCACATTCAGACCATAGCACTGTTTCATTGGCCTTTAGCTCTAGCCATAACTTAGCTCATCTGGCTTTATCATGTCTCCTCTCTTATTCTGGTCTGGTTATGGTCTGGTTTCTGGCCTGGTTCCTGGTCTGGTTCTGGTCTGGTTCTGGTCTGGTTTCTGGTCTGGTTCCTGGTCTGGTTCTGGTCTGGTTCTGGTCTGGTTTCTGGTCTGGTTCCTGGTCTGGTTCTGGTCTGGTTCTTGGCTGGTTCCTGGTCTGGTTTATGGTCTGGTTCTGGTCTGGTTTCTGGTCTGGTTCTGGTCTGGTTCCTGGTCTGGTTTCTGGTCTGGTTTCTGGTCTGGTTTTGGTCTGGTTCCTGGTCTGGTTCTGGTCTGGGTTCTGGTCTGGTTTCTGGTCTGGTCTCCTTTTATTTGACTGTTTTGTGTGTTTTAACCAAATTGCTTTTTCCGTAATAAATGTGATGCTAAAAGATAGATATGCCTGTTTTACAAGAGTTACAAAGGACTTGATTTAATTAGTCTTTAGCACCAACCATAACTTAGCTCATTTTAGTTTGATCTCGAATGCTCTGCTCTGGTCTTTGCGCTGGTCTCTGATCTGGTTTCTGAAACAGTGAGGGGCCGGAGACATTTAGAGGCCTTAAAGTGTTTTTCTGTAATAAATGTGACCCTAGCTGTTTTAATTTTCTGATCTATTTAGGCCCAAAAGATACAACCATCAGTGCCTGTTTTAGTGTTGGACTTGGTTTAGTCCTGGTTTATTTCTGGTTTAGTCCTGGTTTAGTCCTGGTTTAGTCCTGGTTTAGTCCTGATATACACATCTTGGTTTTATTTTGACCGCAGTTTAAGTCCTAGTTTAGTCCTTGAGTGCTAGTTTATTTGTGGTTTAGTCCTGGTTTAGTCCTAGTTAAGTCCTTGTTTAGTCCTGGTTTAGTCCTGATTCAGCCCTGGGTTAGTTCTGGTTAAGTTCTGGTTTATTCTTGGTTAAGTCCTGGTTTAGTCCTGGTTTAGTCCTGGTTTAGTCCTGGTTTGTTGAGTAGGTATTTTGTTGAATCTTGTTTAATTTAATCCTTGTTTAGTCCTAATTTAGCCCTGGTTTAGTCCTGGTTCAGTCCTGGTTAAGTTCTGGTTTATTCTTGGTTAAGTCCTGGTTTAGTTCTGCTTCAGCGCTGTTTAGTCCTGGTTAAGTCCTTCTTTAGTTCTGGTCAAGTCCTGGTTTAGTTCTGGTTAGGTTCTGGTTTAGTCCTGGTTTAGTCCTGGTTTGTCGTTTAAACCTTGCACACTTTGAGTATGGATCTTGTTGTGTGTGGTTTATTTGAGTCCTGACTTGTCGGCAAAGAGGGCCCATTATGTTTTGACTCTGAGCCAGAGGAAGTGTGTTTGGTGGAAGTGGTGATCATAAATCTGCTTTGGAAGAGACTCAAAATGAAACCAGACACCGTCAATGAGAGTTAAGCACCCACACAATGACATAAATCCATTCAAGAAAACCCCAACAAGACGCCAAGAAAGTTTGGGCATTCAGATCTCAGCTGGTTTATCAGAGTTTACATCAGACCAGAGGCAGTTTGTGAGGAGAAGTCAATAAAAAGTAGATAAGAAAGTTACAGTTCTACAATGCAACCCCTCTACCTACCGGGAATATACCAGAACTAAACCAGGACTAAACCAAGACTGAATCAGGGGTAACCAGGACTAAACCAGGACTACACCAGGATTAAACCAGGACTCAACCAGGGCTGAATCAGGACTACTCCAGGACTAAACCAGGACTAAACCAAGACTTAACCAAGACTAAATCAGGACTAAACCAGGACTACACCGGGACTAAACTAAGACTTAACCAGGACCGAATCAGGGCTAAATCAGGACTACACCAAGACTAAACCAGGACTACACCGGGACTAAACTAAGACTTAACCAGGACTATAGTAAAAGCCAAAGTTAAATCTGTCAACTGGACAAAAAGTTGTAGGAATGAAGATGTTACATCAGACCTTTTTGTCCAGGTGACAGATTTAACTTTGGCTTTTACTATGGATCAGACCTGGACGACTGAGGGATTACACATATTAACCAGGACTAAACCAAAAACAGTGTTTGCTGTTTTATAGGTCTATGTCATCAATACACAATATTCTATCCAAAAAACATTTTTTCACAGTTTAAACCTTCATTTAACAAAATGTAATTGTTTTGCGTCATCTGATCGTCTCCTTGCAGATAAAAAGGTTTAATGACATACTGTGGGACATTCTAGGGAAAGCATCTCCATGGAGAAAAGTTACTCAGTGGATCTTTAAATTGCACGAATGCAATGTAATATTTTAAACAGCCTGTACTGTGTATCTCCATAGTAAAGGTGCCATAGTGTTTGTGAATGGAGAGAGGTGATTTGCACATGAAGCAGACAGGACCTGAGCAGGGGTTTTGTTCTTTGCTGTCATCTCCTCTCCTCCTCTCCTTTCTCCTCCTCTCCTCTCCCCTCACAGTTTAAGTGCTTTCAAACTGCAGATTTGGAGAGACTCTTAACTTAACTGTGCATAACATTAAGAGGACTGGACAGGACCTGTTTAAACCACAGCCTGTATAAAGAAGTGGACTGAGTGAGTGTGACGTCACCCGTAGTGTTCAGCTCCAGTCAAATGAAGCTCACTGAGGCTAGAGCAGCTGTAGGGGCGAATCTGGAGCCGAGTTCCATTTTTTAAATCCTGACCACGAGTATCATAGCAACCAAAGAGCCAATCTGGAGTGGGGCTGTTGAAGGAGCGACCTCGGGGAAGGAAGGCGCCTGATTTGTCTGTAATTAATGTTCACATATTGATTTGCGAACATAATCACGAGTATATAGCAACCAAAGAGCCAATCTGGAGTGGGGCTGTTGAAGGAGCGACCTCGGGGAAGGAAGGCGCCTGATTTGTCTGTAATTAATGTTCACATATTGATTTGCGAACATAATAGCGAAATAAAAATACCAGAGTTGATGGAGCCGGAAGTGCGCCCATTCTCACTTCCTATTTGGAACGCAGTGGCTAGCAAATTAGCTATTAAAACACACGAAAATCTGCACTGATAAATGCATTACCTGACTGGAGCTGCTGTTTGCGTTTTTAAAGGCCCACTATGTAACTTTTCTACTTGAGTGTCTGCCACCTGCTTGTCGCCATGGAGATGTTATTGCTTTGTTTATTATGTTCCACAGTATGACGGTAAACTTACATCTTATATGTATTCTGTTAAAGGCGGTTTTATTGCAAACCTCATATATACCTTGAAACATATGTATTCTTATGGTGAGTGGCGTCGCCTCTCCACAGATCTGACCTGTAACTTGTCCTGGTAACTTGTCTGGTAAACTTTTGCTCACTTTGTTCTTGGTTCAGTCATAATTTCTAATCATAAAAACACATTTATTTATTCCAGCAGAGGGGCAGAGACCCTGTGCTACTGCACTGAGGAGTGAAGCAGAGAAGCAGTTCAAATGAGGCTAAAAACAATAGCTGCTTGCCTCACATCTGGGACAGATTTGTATTTTTGTTTTTTAAGGAAAGTATTTTTACAACATCTTGTTTTAATGTTTTAGTAATGAGGATCAAAGCCTCTGAAACTCACTGTTTTGTCAGAACTCTCCAGATGCAGCTGTGACTTTCAGACTTTTTTGTGGAATAAATAAAAATTGACTGAAGCATCAATGCAGTGGCCATGAGGAAACTTCTGCTAACGTTTGTGTGCTGTGAAACAACAGAGATCCCAGTGTCATGGAGAGATTATGGGGTGCATTCTGCCCAGTCAATACAATTATTCTGCCCAGTCAATACAATTAGGTTCTATTGACTGGGCAGAATGCTGGTTCTATCTCCATGGAAACGAGCAGGTCAGATCTATGAAGAGGTGAACCTGTATGTTTTTATTTTACCAAAATAAAAAGATAACACAGCACACAATAGATACATTTAATGCCTAGTGTGAACCATTCAAGGATAAGTGATGATATCTCCATGGAGACAAGCAGGAAACCGATCTTCAGAAAAGTTACATATTGCATCTTTAAAGGTCCTACATTATGCAAAATTGACTCTTGTGAGCTTTGAGTCATGTTATAATGTTGTTACCTCCTCAAAAACATATCTGGAGTTGTGTTTTGTTTCATTCGCATTATTAGTCCGTCTACATCTCCAAAGCTCAAAATGCTCAGTTCCACCTTGTGATGTCATGAAGTGGTAGTTTTCAAGGTAACAGCTACATTTTATCTTTAGTTCAGTAGAGATTGGAAATTCCAGGGCTGAATCAACCATTCCAATCATCCACCTTCACTAGAATCATCCACATGATTCTAGTGAAGGTGTATGGAGTTTAAAAACACAGTGGAGCACTTCCTGTATTACCACATGACATCACCAGGTGGAACAGAGTGTTTTCTGTTTGAGAGAAGAACTCAGCCTAAATATGCAGGGTTTGTGTGTTAAACGTGTGAATGAAACAAAACAAAACTCCAGGTCTGTTTGTGATGAGGAAACAACATTAGAACAGAGATCAGAAAATAGCCTAATATGGCCCCTTTAAGTATTCATTGTAGTGTGTATGAAGTAGTGTGTATCTGAAAAACCCTGTGGAGTTGGAGTGTCACTGGCTTCATGATTTTGTTATCACTTGATTCTATAGTTTGATTTCCTCCGAACAAGTGAATGAAATGTGTTCAAACCTGCAGCAGATCGTGGTCTGATATGGACAAAGCATGAAGCTATCTCCATCTTTTTATTCAAACTGTATGAATGTTACCATGACATTTCAAAACTTCTGCATGAAAATAACCAGTGGTGGAAGGTAACAAAGTAAAAGTAGTAAAGTTTAAATTTTAAGTATCTGTACTTTACTTAAGTACATTTTAAAGTGGACACTTTTTACTTTCTACTCCACTACATTTTTAATACTTTTACTTAAAGGGCCCATATTACACTATTTTCTGATCTATGTTCTAATGTTGTTTCTTCATCACAAACAGACCTGGAGTTGTGTTTTGTTTCATTCACACGTCTAACACACAAACCCTGAATATTTAGGCCGAGTTATTCTCTCAAACTGAAAACACTCTGTTCCACCTTGTGATGTCATGTTGTAATACAGGAAGTGCTCCACTGTGTTTTTAAACTCCACACACCTTCACCAGAATCATCTGGATCATTTCAGCCCTGGAATTGTCAATCTCTACTGAACTAAAGGTAACTAAAGGTAACTAAAGGTGAATGAAACAAAACACAACTCCAGGTCTGTTTTTGATGAGGTAACAACATTATAATATGACTTAAAGCTCACAAGAGTCGGTTTATGTAATACAGGACCTTTAAGTAGTTTTTTTTTTTTTCATGTGACCCTGTATCCTCCTGTATCTGTACTTAAAAGTAAAAAAACTGAGTACTTGTTCCACCCCTGGAAATAACCCAGACAAATGAAGGCGTTGCATCCAGTTTAACATGTAAGAGAATGCGTGTTTGTTTTTGTGAGTTATGTTTACAGAACTTTACATCAAAAGTCACCGAAACGAGTTGAGTTAGAAACGGTGCCGTAAATGGAGAGGAACTAATCTGTAGAACATCTGGACAACAACAGATGCTCGCGCTCCCTAACGCTTTTACATGGACCGCAGTTTTCCTGTTTTTTTTTTTTTTATTTTTGTGTAATCCTGGTTATAAAACATGGGCACAGACATCACATGCTCCACAGAACCAGCAGAGAGAAGCTGATGAACCAGGGAGATTAAATATTTGTAATGAAAAGAGAGAGTCGTCTAAGGTTACTGAAGAGGGAGGAGTGTTTGAACAAGGAAACGCTAATTGTAAACTGATTCCAGCATGTTTGAACACTGTGAGAGATTAGTTTGAGGTCTGGACACTGGTGGAGGGGAAGAGGAGGAATTGGAGAGGCTGAGGAGGCTGAGGGTTCTGCTGCTGCGGTGGAGATTGTTGTTATTTTTAGATTTTTTTTTGCCAACATGAAGCGCATAAGAGTGAAAAGAACATTAAAGAGGTCATAGTATTATGCAAAATGGCCTTATTTGAGCTTTCTGCCGTGTCGTAACATCATTCCCTCGTCAAAAACATGCCTGAAGATGTCTTAAATGTCATCCCTGCATGTCTGAGTATTTTAGTGATGTCTCCCGGGTGCTATAAAACCCTCCTTGCTGTTAGAAGTACAAATCTGTCCAATGCTCCGCCCACAAGCCTACGTCACCCATGCTCCCACAATACAATTCTCTATAAATATACAAAAGCAGGATACAAAACTGTACACTACAACTTCACCAACCTGATGCGATGTGCAGTAGTTTCATTAGTGATATGCGCTGATTGTGTTGCGATAGATAAGAATTTACAAACTTCAGTGGGAACAGCCTCCTCTGAGACCTCCAAGGACCTCCAACAGGCCAGACCAAATATGCATTATGATAACAATATACAACAGAATAATGATATCTATGGCTATAGCTATGTTCACATCTGCACGAACTCCACGTGCAAATCAGGTTCAAGGTTGGACTAAACCAGGAACTAAACCAGGACTAGACAAGGACCAACCTGGGCTCAAACCAGTCCTGTTTCTGAAGGCGGAGTGACTTAGTGCAGAGAGCAAAGGGAGTGTGACTCAGAGTGTCAAAAAGAATAAGATATCTCCATTTTGTTCACAATCTCATGGTTATTTACAAGGCACCATGGCCGTAACTAAGCCTAGATGAAACGAGGTTAAGGTACACTTTCATGTCCCCGTAGAGAAATTTGTCCTCTGCATTTGACCCATCCTTCAGTGTCTCTGGGTGAAAGCTGCATTTGACCCATCCTTCAGTGTCTCTGGGATAAACCTGTCAGGAGCAGTGGGACCATCTCCAGATCTTGAGCTAGTCTTGGTCAGGACTACCTTAGCTGGAGGATGTGGCTTACTGTGCATGTTTTGGGTTGATGGGGGAAACCGGAGTGCCCAGACACAGGAAGAACATGCAAACTCCACACAGAAAGAGGACTTGAACCCAGAACCTTCTAGCCACTCAATCATCGTGCCACCAGGACTCAACTAGATCTAAACCAGATCAGAAACAGGACTGGTTTGAGCCCAGGTTGGTCCTTTTCTAATCCTGGTTTAGTCCAACCTTGAACCTGATTTCCATGTGGAGTGTGTGCAGATGTGAACATAGCTATAGCCATAGATATCATTATTCTGTTGTATATTGTTATCATAATGCATATTTGGTCTGGTCTGTTGGAGGTCCTTGGAGGTCCCTGATTCTCAGAGGAGGCTGTTCCCACTGAAGTTTGTAAATTCTTCTTTGGGGCAGTCATCCTGGTATTTATTATTTCAGATTCAAACTCCCTAAAAAGAGCTCATAGTTGTTTGAACAGGACGAGGACGGGGACAGTTTGCCGAAAATATGTTTGTGAATCTACGTTTGGATAATAAACATATAGTTCTTCAAATAATTCTTAAGATCAAACGCTCCAGGCAGACATCCCCAGGACAAAATATGTAGTGGTCTCATTTTTGTCCAGGGTGGTCAGAATGAACCTTGGGTGATGGTGGTTTGGCTAATATTCATGCCAGATGCCCTTCCTGTGTCATCAAAGTGAGTAAAGTGTCTTGCCCAGGGACACACCAGCAGTTTCAGGTCAGCCCAGATTCGAACTGGTAACCATCTGAGTATAAGGCAAAACTCAACTGTTGCTTCCTATTTAGCAATACTTGCTTACAAATGTGCCCCATGTACACATCGCCACGGCTGCTTGTCGCTATGGAGATTCCACAGTAAGGCATTAAAGATTATCTATATCCATGGAGACAAGCAGTTGACGCCACCAGACCAAGTAACAGGTCAGATCCGATACCATCATCTGGTTTTCAATTTTTTGAGAACCCTAACTGATTGTGCTAAGAGATTTGAAATCTATTAGTAGCAGTATTAGTATTAGTAGTAGTAGTAGTAGTAGTAGTAGTATTCGTCCTGTAATATTTTGGTCTTGACGCATTGTTAAAGTTGCAAACTCAGCAGATTCCTCACTACTAGACTTTCTCCTATCTCTAACCCTATAAACTTCAGCCATAAATTGTGCAACAAATGTTAAATAATCACATTTTTATATAGCGCTTTTCCACCTTCAAGGCACTCACCCATCCACGCACACATTCATACACCGGTGTACACAGACACCGGGGGCAAGGTGGGCTAAGTGTCTTGCCCAAGGACACAACAACAGCATTCATCTGGGGCTGCTGGTATCGCATCGCCAACCTGTGGATCAGCGGATCTGACGTCTCTACCAATGATGTCTATGTCGAGAAGGGGATTCAAACCAGCAACCTTCAGATCAGCGGACAAACACTCTACAGCCTGAGCTACCGTCACCAAAAACGTGCCGTAGACAAACCAGCACACACTTTAAAGCCACTATAAAACCGTTATGTAACACTAACCCGCCCGTCCAACTACACTGTAAACTGAATTATCAACCTGAAAAGGCCTTTTATCAGCAGACACTGGACAGTTAACCGGATATGAGCTCATATTCATTTGCTTTTAAGCTGTTGAATCCTGGTTTAGTCATTTAAAGCTCCACTATGTAACTTTTTTTGTCCAGCGGGGGTCTGTCACCTGCTCGTCTCATGGAAATATTATTGCTTTACCTGCAATGATCCACAGTACGGCATTAAACTTTTCTTTCCTTGCAATAGTTGAATTACCGGTCTTTTTTACTGTGGCATTACCTACTTGTCTCCATGGAGATATACAAGCTGAATGCTATACTGTGGAACATTCCAGGTATTTTTTTCGTTTTATTTTATACACTTTATACACTCCAGAGTTATTCCTCACTTACCTTATGCATTCAGAGCATCCTAATTATTCACCAGGATGAGTTTAGAAGCACTTTTCACAACTCTCAGAGACCAATAGTGTAACGCTAACAAGAACTGGCATGTTAACATGCACTTCCTGCTTAAAATGTGCACTGAACTGAATCATTACTTTCTATTTATTCCTAATTACAAACATGCATATTGTAACTCAAATACGTCGTTATCCATTATCTGTTTCAGGGTTTTTTCCTGTCTGGGTGTAAGTGCTGACAGACACGGTTTGTTGGCGAGCAGGTGTGGGTCATAAACATGTGAGATTTTATACTCGCCCATAAACTGGCCATTTGAGTCTAATTAAAATGCAGTTTTCATGTTGCTAACACATGCTAAATCTTTAACACAAACTAAAGCCTGGTTAATCTCATCTGCATTCAAACCAGGCGTAGTTTTACCGTGGCAGAGTGGTTATCCTGTCTCCTCCCGGGTTAGACTCCTGATCTCTCTGAGTGAAATGTGCATGTTCTTCCTGTGTTACCGTGGCAGAGTGATTATCTGTTGGCAGTTACCCAAAGTCAATGTCTGCTTGTGGTTAGCCTGTTGAGTTGTAGACGACTTAAGTCAGACTGATCTACTTCCCGGTCGTGTCTAAAAGGTTACATAAGCGGCCATTTTGAATCTGTGTCGTTTTCTTTTGGTGCAAATCGGTCGGCTGATTTTCAAATAGCTCTCACATTCCCACAAATAAACCAGGACTAAGCCAGGGCTAAACCAGGGTCAAACCAGGGCTAAACCAGGTCTAAACCAGAACTAAACCAGGACTAAACCAGGACTAAACCAGAGTTCATGCAGGGCTAAATCAGGACTGAACCAGGACTAATCCAGGGCTCACCCAGGGCTCACCCAGGGCTAAACCAGGACTAAACCAGGACTACACCAGGACTAAACCAGGACTAAACCAGGGTTAAACCAGGACTAAACCAGGACTAAACCAGGGCTAAACCAGGACTA
>JACM01022686.1:0-28160 GCA_000787095.1 Periophthalmodon schlosseri
CAATTTGGTCATATAAAGTGTACTATATATTGTCTTTTGACCTTTTCTGATTGTGGACTTGCCAGCAAAACCAGTGGCCAGGGTAGGAGCATTGAAACTTTCTCCTCTCTTTCAAGTGCAAAAGGTTAGAGTGTGTGGTTACACGGGGATCAGCTGGCCCCTCCCTCCCAGAGCAGAGTCGCATGCAACACACGCAAACTGCTCCTTGCCGCAGCGCCTTAAATGAGCCACACATTTAGTGGTCTGTGTGAGTAAATCTCTCATTAAGTAACACATGCTAGAGCCATATGCTACGGTTGGTGGGTCTGCCGCAGCTCGGCTTTTTTCACACGCCTCCAATATACATATTTACCACTGCTGCAGAGTTCCAGCGTGAGATGACTTCACCCGGCCGGCAGCGCAGTTTTTACAGTTGCATCCGAGCCCGGGCTTGGACTAACGCGTGATTACAGAGGGGCTGGCTGTTCAGAATATGGCTGCTTCGGGATTTGCGGCCCTGGGGAATGCCAAACAGGTTGTTCCGGGAGGATAGAAAGTGTGATAATGTACACGGCGTCGCTCTTGCACCTGGCCTGGCCCTACTGTTAACGCAGATGACATAGGAATGATAAGGAAGAAGAGTGTGTGAGTGTATGAGGCTCTTTAGCAGATGTCAGTGCAAATGCCCACGTGGTTATGTATTATTTATATGGAACACACCGAGCCAAAAGGCCTGACCTCAAATATGTGATAGTGATGAGGCTGCGCTTCCAAATGATAAAAATATACAAGAAGTAACATGACAGGTGTAAGCGTTTTATTTTGTTAAAGAAAACCTGATCTAGTATTGGATCTAAAATGAGGTGGGCTATGCATTGTATTGTATACATACAATTATAACTGCACATTTTAACTTTTTGCTTTGTTTGGAGTTTTCCACAGTATGGCATTAAACTATAGACCTCCACGGAAACAAGTGGGTGCCGCCACCAGGTTACGTTACAGCGTCAGATCTGTGGAGAGGCGACCACACTCACTGTAAAAGGCTGTGTTTCTGTAATGTATGGGTAAGCAATATCTGTAGCTAATAAATGTAAGACAGAAGGTTTAATGCCATACTGTGGAGCATTCATGGCAAAACAATAACACTTCCATGGAAATAAACAGATAATGGACCGCCACCAGAAAAGTTGCATAGTGCACCTTTAATGTGTCCCACTATACACGCACATGCACATTAGTTCCACCTTCAGTACAGACCTTATGCACTGCCTCATGTTTGATTGGTTGCATTTATTGAGTAAGTGTGCTTCAGTTAGTCGACTCTTTCCATTAATATCTAGATTCAATAGGAGATGTTGTGTTGCATTAGAAAATAATTACCTTTACTGGACACAATACAAATATATATAAATCCTATAGAAACTGTATTTGAATGTAAAACTGAAAATGAGGAGGTGGACTGTCTCTTGTCCTCTCGGAACGTTCTTGAACTCACTGTCCCTGGAACCCAATCCACCTTCGCTGACGCTCCTCCCCTCTGCATTACTTCACAGTATGGGCCCTGTGCACTGGTTATATGGCTGCGCTGCTACATTACACGCACAATGGTAGAGTTCTGCCCGCCCTCCCCAGATACATCAGAGCACCCCAGATTCTCTCTCAGACTTGGCAAAATACTTAATTCGGGAAAACAAAGCATGTATAGCCTAGAAAACCAGCTCCTACCTCCTAAGCAGTAGAATCCTGCCCTACTTAGTGTAATAGTTTTCAGTGCCGTTGTAGCTTTTAGACTACCTTTGCTTAGTGCTACAAATTCCAGATAGTATTCCTTGACAACACCCACACTCAGCTAATAAACTAAGTAAGTTGATAAGTTGTAAGTTGACACATAGTCTATATATAGTATGCCTGTCGCAATAACATATTTGGAAGTATATTGCTACTGAAAATACCGCAGTGAACCATAATACTGAAATTTATTTATACAACTGACACAATGCCTCAAAAGCAAGATTATCCCCAAAAACAATTTCAAAATGAACTATATTGTGCAATAATGATAGCTGCAATAGCTGGAACACTTTAGTAGTCCCAACTATTTGGAGCTCAAATGTAATTGTACTAAAAAGTGGTACTAGTGAAAAGAGAAGTTGCATACTACAAATATTGAACTCAAAACATATTGTTCATCAAATTTATTGAAAGAGTAATTGTTGTGACTGCCGTAATTTATAAGATTATATAAAAACCTGCTAGGATCTATGTTTAGTCATTGCATTGTAAGAGAACTTTGTATACTTAAGAGATCACGTTTGAAGTCATTTTTGCCATTATCCTACTACTATACCGTGTATTCATTATGGTTTATAACATGTGTATTGCTATAATCCAGCACATTTGTTTTTCTCACAGCTTGTTTCTTTTAATTTTACAGTGTATACAGTAATAGTGTATATCGTCATTATAATTTTCATTCCCGGGAGGCGAAATTGCAAAGACCGCCTTTTTTCTTAAACGTTGGTGTGGAAATAATGATTGTAATGGTTTGCAGCTGAGTAGAGGGAGCTGTGAATGACATTATGATTGTCCCGCAATTACTGAGCGCATAAAAACACACTGTCAGTCAATGTAATGAGGAAAGACTCAAATAACACATAGAAAAACAACACATGGGATAATCATCATGGTAATATAGAAAATAACAATAATAATAATGATGAATGCGTACCCTGTATGAATCTGAAACTACATAGCACTCAGGCATCCCAGGACCTCTGGTGGGCTCTTCGTTCAACAGAAAGGGTTCGGTGGCCTGTAATGTAACACAGCAGTCATTTTGGCATTAGTGAAACACAGTCATAATATTTAGTCATGTTCACATGTCAAATTAATGCTTTTCTTAGCGGTTGATTTCAAATTATTCTCATCGTCATCAGGTCTCACCAACTACCAGCCCAGTGAATCACACGTATACATGAACAATTTACACTTTAGACTTTTATTAGTAATATGAAACTTATTTATAGCAATTTTGGGAAATCTAGAATAATGGGTCTTCGCTTTTTTGTGTGAAACCAGGTTTATTTTTTTATGTGGTTACAAGATCGTCTCGTGGGAAATAGTTTCTGTACTGACTGTAACACTGTAATGCAATCTCATACAAAAACACATACATTTATATTTGGAGATATACAAAATGTTTGTCATATTGGACTATGTTTATCTTATGAACGTTTTGCAAACGTGAAAACATCCCTGTGAAATCTTTGCCTCTCAACCGGTCACCCCTCATGCCAAGCCATTCGTATAGATGCACTCTCTCTCTAGGCCCGTCTTGATAATTACTACATTGACTTATCGTTCAATACATGATAGATGGAACAGCAATGGGGAGAATTTTGTCACATTTCTGTACTATAATAAGATTTGAGCTGTAGATGGTTGAATAACTTGACTGTCACTATTATAGACACTAACTACATGTGTTTTTTTTCATTGTGCTATTCATTCATTGTAGCTCATGCTTTTAACAATATGGTACATTTACGAATTTTTGTATCGATTTTTCTTCTTTTGTGTTATTTTTCTAGTGGCATAATTTAGTTTCAATATTAATGTTTATAATCGATATTTTCTTCAGCAAAATGTGTTACCATGACAGGCCTATCTCTCCCCCTTTTCACTCCCAGTTGTTCATCTTTGTTTGTCTTCATGCAGAATCCTCATGTGCCTTCTCTCCTGCAGCACAACTATCATTGCCAAAGTTGTTTTAGTCGATATACATTTCACCAGACTTGTGCATCTGTTAAGGCTCATCTGGACAAAAAGTTTATTATCATTACTGTATTGGAAATGTCAGTACTGTGTATTGTCCAAATTTCAGAAATGAGAAAATAATGCTTTATCCTGTTCTGCACTCACACGTGGCTGCAGAGTGGCCTTGCTGAGCCCATATGTTCCTGAGGTCTGAAGCGAGCAGTGCCTCTCTCAGTTCTGTACCCGTCCTCTCACACACTCACATATACACACACAATAGTGGTGTACAAAGGCATTTCCTGTCCCTGCTGTGTCACCTGCGTCGCACTGTTCTGACCATCGTCCTGACTCAGCACTGCACATTCACAGCCACATGCCAGGACATACTTATATTTACATTCATCTAGTTTACTTTCTGTAGAGTTTTAATGTGGTTGCACCCAATTGTTCTCAATGAAGTTGAGAAAATTACACATATATTGTAAAAGCTCTTAGGGTCAAAATAGGCCGCTGTGTGCTGTCTGCATCTTTATGAAGAGTTTTAACGTTTCTGAACCAGGAGGTTGTGGACAGCCCTTATAAACTCATTACAGTGAATAATTAAGATGCTAGGAATCCATTAGGAAAGTGAGGTTTGTGGAAGTATCAACACTAATATCAACAGTAACACAAATACCAGCACTATTTGCGTTTGAATAAAATAAATGTGAATTCATAAAATGCATGCAAACCTGTCACTTTAAATATAGCTATCAACAACCTAAGTCCATGTGAAGGCCTGGGCGATATCTCATGCATGTGAATGTAGTAGTAGACACAGACTTGCTCTTGGCTGCTCTGCCTGACACACCACTTACTATTTATTCAGACTGTTTCCATTCAGCCCTGTTCATTTGTATGCTGCAGGACATGCCGACGCAGACATGGCCACTGAATGAGCATCCATTGCGGTTCTGTTGTCAATTGAGTCCAGTCCAGACAACATGGATGGGAGGAACCACGGCGCGGGGGTCCAGAGCACACAGGAGTCATGCCTGCTTAACCAGCCGCCAGCTATTACTTCTTACACCATAATGGTACAAATTAGCTTGTGCCGGGTGAAATTTGAATGTCTGCTTTGGGAATCAGTTAAATCTGTTAGAGTGCAGGGATGAGGACTGCATTAAGAGAGTTTGAAAACTAAATTTATAGTAACTAGTTTGTACGTTGACGATGGCTGAATTGAATTAGGGAACAGTAATATCTGTTTTTATGAAATAATGTGATTGCAATGACATATTTTAAGTCAATCCTCTTTGAAGTATTGACAACTGTATTAGTGTCAACTAAAGAAACATAGATCTACTGTCTGTAAAAGTCTAAATTAAAACACTAACAGGAGTTCTATTTATATTGCCTGAATAATTGAAATCTTAACTTGAAGAAAAAGGTTTCTGGTGGGTTTCCTCCAGGCACTTCAATTTCCCTCATCAACCTAAAAGGTAGTCCTGACCAAGCCTAGCTCAGGTCCCTGACAGGTTGCCCCAGCAGCATTGAAGGATGAGTCAAATGCAGAGGACAAATTCCCTACAAGGATAAGTATACCCTAAAACTTACCTAAACTTATACATAAGTAGTACTAATTACGTACAAACAAAGTTATGGAGTTTCTACCTGGATAGAAAGCTGGTGATCAAACTTTCTTTTAAGTATCGTAAGTAAAATAAGAAAACTGTGAACAGACTAAATTTAAATACCTCTTTGGGGAATTAGCTAAACCTGTTAGCATGGACTAAGAATACAGAGAACGAAAATAACTTTGGGAGAAGGAATAGTCCTAAAGTTTTACGATGGATAAGAAAGAAGAAAATAATCTTGTTTTCCAGAACTTTCTCGCAAAATACCTTAAGTCGAAGTGGAACAAACACTGATCGTAGCCAACAACAAAATGTAAAGTTATACTATTTAAAATGGCATGTAAGGTAAACATATCGAGGGAATTCAAACAGACATTAAGCATTTACATATGCAGAAATATGGCACGCCAACACAAACGCATGCACAGACGCACGAATAAACAGCACTATAATAAGTCCCAGACTGGGCTAACCAAGCTGCGGCTACAGACACAGGCTATTCATATCCAACAGAATGAGAGGTTTCACATTGTCTCTTCTAACACAGGAGGGCCGTGCGTGCATTGTCTAGCTTTAGAAGGTGGACTGATCAACCTTAAACTAGGATTGGGTTTGGTTTGCTATGTCACATTTAGTTATACATGAAAAATTACCTCTGCAATGTTAGCATGCAAGTGACCCAACACGCTATAGAATACATTACCATTTAGCCATACAATCTGAATCCTGGCTTGTCATCATTAATATATGGACACAAACTAGAGGGAAAACATTCAAAACCATGGGTCCCACAAAATGCTGCCCCTGTCAGGCGTCCCAGGCTTTGCTCTAAGCTTCTAAACTACAACCGTATACTTTTCTATGTTGATAATCACAGACTAGTCAAGCCTGTTGTAATTAGTTGACTCTTTTGGGCAATTTACGGTTGTTCAAAGCCGAAAATGTTTGTGTTGCGGATACAATAGAGTGACTGAGTGAAAGGGCAAATGTTAGGGTCAGCTAACGGTTAAAGCATCATTGGAATCAGACTAGTCATTTGATGAGAGTTCCCTGCAGCTAACAGCCTCTTTCTGTCACATTCTTTGGAGCATGCTATCAATTATATATGCTAGTCTGTACAGCATATGCCTAATCCATATGGCACAGACGTACATTACATTTAGTGCTTTCATAAAATTGCACTAGAAGGCAATACAACTCTAATGACTGGATACTTTTAGAAGCTAACAATTACACATTTGTTACATGTTTTTTGGGGCAGTCACGTGGGTAAAGGAAGTAGCATATCAAACATACATCTTTTCAATTGGTCACTGTTTTACACTACATTTGTATTTACTTCCATATGTAGATTCAAACAAGGATACCTCAAATGTGAAGGCGAAACCTCAAAACTCAAAATTTTGCCACTTAAAACATATTAAGGATTTCTCAGTGGGTTTTTCCAAGGCCTGTGAGCATTAACTCCTTCAATAATATTACTACAAATAGTTACTCAGTTGTGAACACTTGTGTTCACAACTGAGTAACACTGACATTTGTACAATATTCATTCACTTCTCAGTCACATGGACTGACAGCAAATCCATGGCTATTCTGCTCATCTACGGCCCTCCAACCACCGCTAAATGACTTGCAGTCATTGAGTAGTACTCATTGTGCAGTGTGGAGATCAAACCATTAACCTTGTTACTAGGAGAATGTTGTTTCCTTTGTTCTAATTATGCTGTTTTTCATGTAGAAAGTAGAAACTAGTCTCTTGCCATGGCAACCAAGGTGAAACCGTATTTGGGTCTGGAACTGTGTCCCCTCTCCCTGATTTCCAGTGGGCGTGATTGACAGGCAGATTAACCAGTAAGAGAAACGCATAGTCTGTTTGTGTCAAAACAAACATGGCAGCTTATGAGTACAAGTAAGGATTTCTGCAGGATCAAGCGAAGCACTAAATTGTGTCAATTTTAGGTGAAAGAAGGTATATGTTTTCTTCAGAATGTTACGAGAATTTTCTAGAAGAGATTACTTATGCTACAAATTAGCGGCTGCGATTGGTACGTCCTAAATAAGGACGATTGTTTGACGCATTTTATAGTCTGCTTCCGGACCCTCCTGTATTTGGACAGAAAGTAGAAGGAACTAACTGGTGAAAGTTTGTAAGGTTACCGGATTGAACACTTCTCCGATACAACAGCTATAATATGCGAAGGGTTATGTTAGTGTTGGCTGTCTTTCATGGCATTGGATTAATCAAAACATGTACAACCTCCTCCCCTTTCAGTTTCTATTGAGCACAGAGCCATTAGGGCCTCTATAATCATTCATGAGAGGCAGGTACCTTCATCAGCACAGACCTGGGCGCGCTAATCACTCTCCGATCTACACTCCGCAGTTTTCTAGAGCATCAAGATCCTAACGCTAACCGCCATCCTCCACGGCCCTCCATGCTTTCAGCCTAATTGTCTCCTCATTCTTCACCTGCTAACAAGCAAACAAACCTGCGCACATGTGGCACGCACTTCAAAGCTCAGCTGCGGAGGGAGGGGGAACGCGTTTGTAGTAGAAAACGAATCACCAAATATGAAAGCCGGAGAAATTGAGGTGCCGTGTGAGTCCGAGCCAGGGCCACCTCGGGGAGAAATCCTGGAAAAATGTGATATTTTACACCTGCATCTCTCCGGAGGTGCAGAAGAGGAGACGTGAGCGGGGGAGGCGGTAATTAGACGAGTGTGCGCGCTGCCGGATGTGCACGTGGATTTATAAAGGATTTTTTAGTATGTTTCTAGGGCTTGCTACCGGTTCTTTTTCTGCTTTCAATTTGGTGCGTTGCATTCCCTGCCAGATTATTAAAAATGCTAAACCTGGTTTCGAATGCTAAAAAAGTGTTGAAAATTCAAACAAATATGCTAATATTGTTACAGTGATAAATAGCTGGCAAGCACAGTTTAATGAATAATGCTATTGGCTGTAATTCCTCATTAAGGCCCTAAAGACGGGAGAGAAAAGAGGAAAAAAACATGTATTGTTTCAAATTAAACTAGGAAAGCAGGAGATAGCAGCACCTTCCCAAATTAAGCAGATTCAAATTACTCGGTTCCGCAGCTGGTGTGCAGTCTGGGCTGTCTTGTGAAACCAATTAATGCCGAGGTTAAGTGTTGATAAAGTAATTGGAGCAGGGTTCGAAATGAGATGAGAAGAGTTAAGATGGCGGTGTGATGGGGACACTTTAATAAGAATGCACCAGGATCATGCAAGTGCCCCATTAGAAACTAACCAAAAGGCGATTTAGGACATTTATATTCAATGTACTGAACAACAGACAGACCCCACTCTGACCTGACATTGAAAGTGGACTTCTCAAAATGGGATTGTGGTTGGCCGTTGGTGGTGTTGCATGTGCCTGGATGACAAGCATATCTGTGCTGGTGTAACTAAGCTTAGTTATAATAGCAATATAACTTTAGAGCATGAAGGAAATCTATGCAGACACAAGAGGAGAATGCAAACCCAAATGTAG
Organism: Periophthalmodon schlosseri; assembly: GCA_000787095.1. Taxonomy (NCBI): domain Eukaryota; kingdom Metazoa; phylum Chordata; class Actinopteri; order Gobiiformes; family Gobiidae; genus Periophthalmodon; species Periophthalmodon schlosseri. Next base: position 8,866 of record JACM01022686.1, read on the forward strand.
CTCTACATGACCCAGAATCTAACCCACCATGAGATGATTTACCTATAGACAGGTCTGTCTAAAGAAGGGCTTGACCCCAAAACGTCACATTGTGGTGCTATTAAAATAACACAAAAAATTGGGAGCTCCAAGGAACTGTGGTACAGATCTGTCTTTTCTTTTCTACCATTTTTGTCTTTAGACCCAGCATGCAGCCTTAACTTTTATCGAAAGTTCATGTCTCTATCTGCACATGATTTATCTTTAAACCACTACCAGCACTGCAATGGGAAGTCATTCTATTTTTACTTTGGTCTGTACTTTTATACAGTGAGGCATTAGTGTCTGTGTGAAGCAATAATGCTACTATTTCTGCTCCAAATTGGTATAGATCTAAAATGTTGTGTCTCACAGAATCAAATAGTCACAAGATCTGAAATCTGAAGTCTATCCATGTCAGTTCTGAGTTGTGACACTTAAAACATTTTTTTGCCCAAGCTTGACAAATAGAAAAGGTCATTTATTTTTTAATAATGTAAACTCACTGAAAAGCGTTATCTTGTGTATTAAATGGCTTTATGTGGACAATAGAAGAAAGGAAGAAGCGTGGAGTGAGTTAGCTGGAGTTTTTGTGCAAGTTGATGCACAGGGTATGTAAAATTCAGGCTATATGAACTTTCAACTGTAAAATCTATGTCAAACTGAATGGCAGACCAGAGGAGGCATTAAGAACATTGATCAACTTGAAAACCTCAACTCCTAAGCATACCTTCAGCTCTTCATGCTTCAAGTGAATACCACAAAGAGCAGTCAGAACTAATCAATGATACTATTTGAACAGGATATAGACCTCGAAAAGTAATTTATATAGAAAAATCAGCCACAATTAACAGTGACATAAATTATGAATATGGGATGCCTATTGTTCACATAATAATATAAGTCTACATGCAAACTTGTTTTCAATTAAAGAATATTAGGTCAATTGACAAAGCCTTTTAATGTCATCGCAATACCAGAAACATGGCTTCAGATAAGGATATAACTGCTGAGTTACAAGGATATGACTTTCATTATGTTAACAGGGGGAACCGTGCTGGTGGTGTCGCTTTATTTGTTGACAATAACGCTATCTTATAAAATTATAGACAGTATGTCTGTAAATATTGAGGATGTCATAGAAACTTTTACAATTGATATAGGTGTACAGAGAAACAAACGCATCATTGTGAGCTGTGTTTAAAGAAAAGAAGGATTGAGCATTGAAACTTTGTTGCTGAGAACATGGAAACATTGTTTTTGAAGGAAAGGCACAAAGTCAAATATGTTTGTGGGGTTTTCAATATAGACTTGTTCAATCCCAAATGACAGAAGAATTATTGTATGGTCTAGGTCTGTTTCTAGGTTTGTTTCTGACTATTACAAAACCAACAAGGATAACTAATTGACAACATTTTTACAAATAATATGAGTAATATTAGTCCATGACATCACTGACCATTTACCTATTTTCATAATACATAAATGTGAATACAGAAAGAAACACAGGTGCCAACAAATTAATGAAGTGAGATTTTAAACGGATAAAAACATATTGGGATTCAGAAATGAATTAAACAACTATGACTGGAGTGTTATTATGAAAGAGACAAAAAAAAGATAAAAAAAAAAAATCATCGGTTCCTTGAATGACCAAGGGATTGATAATGCTTGCAGAAAAAAGAATGCCCTATACAAGCATTTTTTAAGAAAAGAACTAAAGAATCAGACCTAAAATACAAAAAGTATAAAAACAAATGAACAAATATTATATGCAAGAAATATTATTACAATGAATTATTGCCAGGCAATAAATAAAATTTAAAAAGTACATGGGAAGTATTAAATAGTATAATTCAGAAAACAGAAACATTTAAACATCCTGAACAATATCGAGATCAGCTTTTTGCGGCACAGCTTGAGTTATTTATTGAAAAAAAAAAAAAAATTACTGAACATCAGTATAGCTTCAGAGCAGGAAGATCAATCTCCCAGGCATTAATTGGGTTAGTGGAAGAGCTTTCAAATGGTATTGATGATTAAAAATATTTTTAGACTTACAAAAAGCCTTCAATACTATAGACCATAATAGATTACTTAAAAATATAGAGAGATATGGTATGAGGGGTGTGGCATATAACTGGATTAAAATATATTTAGAAAATAGAAGCTAGTTTGTATGAATAGGAAATTATCGCTCAACAATGTATTACCTGTGTTGTCCCACAAGGGTCGGTAGAGGGCCCAAAATTGTTCATTCTTTATATCAATGACCTTTGTACAGTGTCCAGTGTTTTACAATTTTTGGTAGTGATTCTAAACCACAAATTGAGTTGGAAGGCATGTAAATTATCTGTGTGGTAAAATAGCCAGAAGCATTGGAAAAATAATGCAATGTCAGTATAAAAAATATGTTCAAAAGTAGAGTGTGTGTCTACAATTTGAGGGGCAAATTTTGGCTACAGTAGCTTTATGCATGGACCACCCTTAAAAGCAGATGTGTAACAGTTTATGGAGTAACTCTATGGAATGGACTCAGTGATGAGATTAAGCAATGTGTTAATATAAACATTTTTTTTTAAATATGTACAAAAGTGTTCACTGAAAATTATAAAAAGGAGATTAAAATAGGTTTTATTTAATAAGCATTCTGTTAACATAAAAATATGTAACTTGTATGTAAATTATTTTATGTAAAATGTGGAACCAGAACAAGCCTTTGGCTTGATTCTACTTCTCAAACATTTTGTGACTTGTTGAATGTTACATTAGATGAGACAAATACATTTCAATTCAATGCAATGTCTTGAGTCAACCAAGAATGTTCTTCTAGACAGGTTTTGTAATCCAAATAGACATGCCTCATGTAGTGGCTTCAAACTGCATTGTGACCTAGGATAAACAGCAACATTAACCAGTGATCGGATGAAGGTAGATTTGAATTGTTTAATGTAAAAATATGAATAAGTGTTATCACTATAGCCAACCACTAAACCACCCAGGACCTCACATAAGCAGTGCAATGAGCAATACCATCTTCTTTTTGTTCAGACTGACAAAATACTTTATAATGACAACGGTTCACAGCAAGCCAGAAAAGACAAGGCTTTTTTTCTTTCTTTCTTTCTTTTTTCTTTTTTTTTTTTTTTTTTTTTTTTTTTTTTTTTTTTTTTTTTTTTTTGCTTTTGTTAGTGTTTCATATGTTGAATGATGCTGAATAATCTTGGCTGGATTTTGTCTATGGGATCACACTAAAAATGTTGGAAGCAGTCCGCATCAGAAGTCTTCTCAGTGTCATCTTCCAAGCTCCCATTTGAAGTGTGGAGTGTGGAAGCGCAGCCAGAGAAAACATTTATGCATCTCGACAACTGTATTGATTTACACATCGCCGCCGCTCGATGTTGTTGGAGATGATGATGTTCTGGCAGCCATGTTGACACGTCGCCAAAGCTCGTATCATATGAGCTACAAACGCTTTACACATTTTAGTCATGTGTAATTAGTTCCCACATTGTCTTCTACTGTTCAATTTGGAGAAAGATTGATATTATTATTTTTTGGTTCAGTTTTCTGACAATGTTTTTAATGTACTTCTGGACAGTGCAGATCAAAATGTAGAGGTAGTACTGGTGGTAGAGTTATGTATACTGCCCCATACACCAGGAACTATAAATCACTTTATTTTAGCACTTTTTTCTATTAACTTAAAGCATGTATCTCCTAGGAGCAATTTAAGCAAATTCTGTTGGATCTTTTTTTTGTTGGATCAGTTGATCCCCACTCTGACCTGTGGTTACTATGTGTCCTTAAGACATCATCTGCTTGTCTCCAAGGAGATCTATATGTAAAATGCCATACTATGGGGCATTCCAGGCAAAGCAATAATACCTTATGGAGACAGGCAGGTAGTGGATCCTCTACCAGATAAATTAATGCACCTGTAAAATGCACCATCCCAAACCCAAACAACAATTTAATCATTTACTGATACAACTAAATATTACTGAGATAAGAAAAGATTTCAACCTTATCTGGACAATGCTTTTTTGCCTCCTGGAAGCCATTTTACATCTGGATGAGTGAGGGATTACATCAACTCATTTCTGAGCAATGTTGCTGCTTCTGTAGCGGCCATCATAGCTGGTACTTCAACAATTGCTGATGCCATTGTTAACATTTGGACCAAGACCAATTTTTTTTCATTTAATTATTCCACAGCTCTAACCTTAATGTACCTTTAGCAGTATACACTATGCTCAATCTGCTCCATCTATTATCTATTATCACTCCTATGGAACACTTCGATCTCTATAACCTCAACGCCACCTAAATCATACAATATATCTTGTCTGATTTCTTACAATTTCCTTTTCAAGCTTACTGTGATTAATATTTTTTTAACATGCTAGAAAGTTTGACTGTGCACTTGTAATTTGGCTTTTAAGGTGTCACTGCTTTGACAGACATCGATTCTGACAACAGGAAACACCTGCTGTCCACTCTGGCAGCTAAACCTCTGTAATGAACCAATTCTGAATGTTCCCACTTGTTTCGACAGTGAAATGTAAGACATTTCATTCCTAACCTAGATCATTTTGAGTTACTGTATAAGAAGCGCCTGATATCCCAATGGGTATAGTCTTCCAACTTCTGCAAACAATTAAAGCATGGTTAGATTACACTAATATAACGGGGTTGTCATTCCAAGAAAGAGGACCTGATTAGCCCAGTTACAAGACCTTAAACCCCATCAATTTGACAAGCCATGAGCTCAGTATCCTAATATTTACTTCAGCCAATGGTATATCAGACTTTCCATCTTTAGACTTTGGAGTAAGCTATTATGGCCCGCTTGAAATCTTGTTTATTTTTCCAAGGAAACGTCATGGCCAGAACAAGCATCATAGTGCATTATGGTGTATAGAGTAAAGGGTGACATCATTGCAGTGACAGCCCAGGCGCACAGAAGTAGCGCAGAGCTGGCCCGATCTGATGTGGACAATGTTAAGTACATTAAGTACAGTTCTCGTTCTTCACTTTTTTCTTTCATATAAACTATATGGCATGCCAAAGAGTAATATTTCTCAACTTTTTCAGTGTCTGGTGAAAATTGATGCAACAATCCTATATAGAAAATGTGCAATATGCTAATTCCTCCTGCCTCCTGCTTAGAGGCTGGCAAACTAATATCAAAAATACAGTTACTAATGTTTTGAAGATACCCTAAATTTGAATAGTGAGTATTTTGTTTACTTTAAAAATGCTGAACAAAAAAGCTGAATGAAAATGAAAATGTAAAAAAGTGTTTAAAACTTCCAAATAACGGCATTAAGTGATATTTCTCTACTTTTGTGGGTAATTTTACATTTGTCTGATACTTAAACCAACTAATACATTTAAACACATGTTTTAGCACATAATTGAACTGTCTGAATATTGTTATCGAGGTACTCCAAGAAATATATATCCCCTATCTCTGTCCACTTATCTGCCATTCCTTGTGATTATTCAAAACATGTAGACTCTGGGTCAGACATGTAGGGTTAAAAAGTCACATAGCCAAAAATTATGAAGAGGCGGGGCTTATCTGTTCTGCAGTTTTAAACAGGAAGTCATTGGACCTGTTTCTACTCTGAAGTCCTTTTAGATCAATATTGCAGTTTTATTATGATCTGTTATAGTTTAATACTAAATGCCGCACAAAAAGCGTAAGATGTTCTTTAAAAATGTTCTCTTTATCAATGCAGAGGACCATCAAAAAGACTGCCCTCTGTGGTAAATGTATGCTTCCATGTAATCTCCACATATATGAGTGTGGAGTAAAAGTGGTGCAGTGATGTTTATTTGTGCAGATCTGGGGGTAGCCTCAGGGGGGGGCTAATCTGACACTGACTGACAGATGCCTCCGGAGCTTTCTGACTCACCCTGGCACAGGCTCCCAACGACGCCTTCACTTTAAAAAAGAGGTGAGTGCCTGTGAGTGGGAGAATAACAAGTGCGGAGATAATCCCATGTGAGGCCTGTCCTAAATTCTGTATCATTTTAACTGATGAGCTTCTTGGGCCTTCGCCATGTCAGCGCAGTAAACAAATAATTATTCATACTAATAATCTTCCATATTCATGTGCAAATAAGATCCCTTTCCTGGCTTGCAAGCAGCTTCAAGGTTGTATGTGGGAGGTTCCCCTAACTATTGCTCGACTTGACTCATTTTGTGCCAAAAAAATCTATGGGTCAAGGAAGTTGTGAGCGGATTGGGCCATAAACAGACTTTTTAGTGTTGGTGTTTTTGAAGTGAGTTGAAACTTTTTGCTAATGAATAAGTTATAATGTAATAGATATTCAATAAGAAAAGTACAGTCTAAGTGTGTAAGCTCTCTCAGTTAAAAGGCCCAATACCAAAAACCTTAGTGCCTAGATGATGCAAATTATGGTTTTAGGTTTATGACAGTTTAATAATGTCATGTGACAAGAACAAGCACTGCATTGTTCATATATGCTCAATTTGTTATATCAATTGTTAAAAATGTATTATAAAGTTATTTGCCTTAGGTTTTCCTGGGGAGCTTTTAAAATGTATATCCTGGTAGGTACTAATGTAATATGGCATATTTAATGACATAACATGACCATTGTCCTGTGATTAGCCACAGTGTGGACACAGACACAGTAACAGACATCCATTCGCTCCCAAATGCATCAAACTGTGAGTATAGAACACCAATCTATGCATGGTATTGGAGACCTTACAGTAACAGCAGCGGTACATGCAGACTCCACTCAGAGACTGTGAAAAGGAACACAAAATGAAGGCATGTGTATCCCTCTAATTCCACAGTCTAAACTTGTAAGCAATGGTAAATGAAACATATCATGAATATGCATTGTTACATTATATGTCACCAAAGTGGTCACATCGTATAAAGGGAATAAAGGCTGTCTCTAAAAACCTAAAGGGTTATCTCCAAATGTATATGCAAATACTAATAACTATACACATCCCCAACTCAACAACTCGATTAATTTTAGACATTTAGAACAGCATTCGTATTTTTGAGTAAATCCTGGGGGAAAGATGCTTGCATTTTTGTGCATTGTGCACTTTTGTTTGGGAGCAAAACGTCAGTATTTTTATTTTAAACTATGATTTTTTGCATATTCCACACTACCCATAGCGTTGCCTATGCTGGCCATATAAACTTGTTGTAAACTTTTAAAAAGTTAAAGGAGGATTTGTGTTAGGGTATGTTAAAACCATCTCTTACACTCCTTAAAGAAAACAAACGTTGCGCACAAACATTAAAGACGCGTCAGGACAATTACGCAGCAAAGTTCCAACTTCTTAAGTTTTTACGCCTTACGCACTCTGTCACACTCAACCAGAACACAGAAGAATGCAACAGACAGTATTCTTTTTCTTTCCACATGTCAATGACCTTTTTATTCAGGTCTGTGGCCCCTATTTATTTGCTGATACACGATAGCGCGTATCATATATGTGGCTATTAATAGTGTAGAGAGTGACCCACATCACAGGACTCCTTGGCAGAAGTCTCTGTGCGTCAAGCTGCAAATAACGCATTTTTAAAAAAAAATACACTTTTGCACTTTTAACAACTTAAGTGTAAAATACGTTTGAGAGTGGGCAGGTAGGTGGTGGGACTTGGCACGACTTTTTATTATTTAAAAAACACGTGTAAAACGTGTGAAATTTGAAAATGTCATAAGATAATGTTTAGCTATAATAACCACAATTACAGCTATGTGGAGAAAGAAAGTTAGTTGGTTCACAGCACGTACCATTGTGGTGCAGGGAAAAGTGCCAACTCTCTCAAACACCCATTTTCCACTATCCAAAAAGTTTCCAAAAGTGTGGCGCGTGGGGGAGAGAGAAGTGCTCTGCGTCTCGTGGTTACAGGAAGCAAAAAGCGCCCTAAATCCCGGCCTGCTCCGTGCTGGACATTCTCCACCACCAGTAGCTAATCCAAAGAGGTCCGGCTTCTCCTCGCTGTATCCCAGTTCAGTCCCAGAAAGCGTGCTCTCGCTTCTCCGGTACGTAATGTCCACTCGAGTGCCCGCGTTGTCTGCTCAAACGATCAGCTGTTGCTCCGCGCAATCCTCGTTACTGGCACTGAATACGCGTCCAGACTGGTCTTAAAACGTAGATGTCGCGCCTCTTTGCGCTGGTATGGGACAACGCGGGGTAAAAAGGCGAGCTGATACGTTCCGGACAGCGCACGGACCGAGCTGCCTGTCCTCCCTTCGCTGTGCCTGCCGCTGGTGAATTATTAATAACCAAAGTCTGGCGCGCTGAGCCACGAACCAGGGCGGCAGCTGGGGCTTTGCGGGGGAATTAAATACGGGCTCACAGTAAACCGTGGACGCAGGGGATTAGTAGCTCTCACCGGAGACCGAGCGGGGCAGCCCGGGGCCGGAGAGGAGAGAGGGAGGCGGGAGGAAGCGAACCCTGAGCGGCGTACCCCAAAGCGGTGCGCAGCATACGGGTAATACACCTCGGTTAGTTCCAAATCCAATATGATGTCAATATCAGAGATAATATGAACAATATTATTACGCTTATACCCTACGTGACATGAGTTCAAAGGTCATAGCCCTTCATATGAGTCCCAATAGAAGTAGGGTTGGGTTGAATTCTCAAATATTTGCTATTATTCGGATTTTCTGGTGTTGTTTTTTTCTAATTTGTAATTATTTTGTTTATTTTAATTTTTTTGTTTATATGGAAGGTTTATATGTGATATCCCCTCTTCTCAAATGAATTCAAACCATGATGTAGATTAGTTTATATAAATGTATTGTCAGTTTGCACAAGGTTTCAAGTGCCTTGGCATATGGGCTTGCTCCGTCTTACTCCACTGTCTGCTTGACCATATTCATAGTGAAATCTGTGGAGCACATCTAGAAATGCAAAATACAGGCTAAAATAATGTATTGTTGTGTGTCATGATTTCAAAATGATAAATATTATGAGTCAAAGTAAATGTTGAGCTATATTAACAGGCTGACATAAACATATGTAAAAATATTAACATTAATTCATCATAACGAATGTTAATATATTTTAAGAAATCATTTACCTTTATGACTTTCAACTTTTTTGTTTGTTTTAGACGTATCTAAACATCTGCACAATAGTTCCTCAGACTTCTTGCAATTTTCTTGCCTTTAAGTCTTCTTTGTGTTACCCATAGCCTTTTGCGTTGACCTGTTACTTATTTTTGTTGCACACATTTGGAGTTTTGTTATGTGTTGTTTTTTTTTTACACATGCATTATCTCTTCTTATCGCTTATCTCTCTCATTATCTCTTCTTACCTCTCTTCTCATCTGGCCATTCAGATTGTATGGGACATTTAGCGTACTGTCTTTCCACCTGTTTATGCTTTATGAAAAATAAATATTGTACACAATTGAGCACAATGTTGGGAGCACCTTGTATCATTAATAAGCCATCATTAAAATGTAAGTGGATTAAATACATTTCGGTTGTTCAAACTAATTGGTTCTAATTTTCTTGCCCCCAAACAAGATTGTTTACATAAATGTTTAAGAGTATGACTTAAATGTTTAAGTCATAGTCTTAAACATTTATGAACAGTCATTACTTGTAGCCCATAGCAAATCAATTTGTGAATTTGTGTCGATATTTCATCAGCAGAACCACGTGTAAATGTTATCATATTTTTGGGTACACCTATGGGGGTTTATTTTGAATTGTTATCGCTAATAAGAAAGCTATATGGTGCAATAAATGAAATGTTTTCAAGGATAAACCGTTTGGACAGCCATGAACAAAGTTGTTTGAATAAGAAACTAAATAGAACACAGTAAGTGTAATGCACAAATCCCAAAACCCCTCATATTGCATCACATCGTTTCCACATCTCAGAAAAAAATCATATCATATTTTGTCAGCCTCGAAGTTTGAAACATTAATCATATGCCAATAATATTGTGTTAAGTCTGATTATAAAATTCATTCATCATGTCTTCAGCAGACCACACGCACGTGCGTCAAACATACCCCGTGCGTCCTTCGTGCGTAATTTCCACTCCCCAAATGACATGGCTCTCTTGGCCACACAGACACCTGAACTCATGTCAATGAAAAACTTAGGTCTGTACAGTGAATACTGCAAAAAAGACCTTCATGCGTACAAAGGAATGTGCTCCAAAAGGGTCAAGGCCAAGCTTGAGCGTAGGGAAGCACGTTTGTTTTTACCATCCATTTAAAGTATCTCCATGTATTTAATTAAAAAATAAAAAGTCTGTTTTGACAATGAGCCCGTATCTGATACTTCCATGAGGTTATTGAGCTTTATACAAGTGTGAGAGCAGTAGGCCCAAGTTTTCATCAGGCGTTTCAAGCTTTTGGCGCATTTTTTAAAAAGCCCCGCTCTGCTTTTGTGTTCTGTTTCTTCATAAATGCAGCCATCAGCGATTTAGGCCTTTAGTTTTGTAAAAGTAACTACAATGTGCTTTCAACGCGGTAGCCAAAGGAGCAATAATGAGAATGTTCCGTTTGATCTTGTATGTACCTTATACTCAAGCTTACACTTAGCCTATTAAGTGCATATACAAAGTATGGCGTTGTGTTTTCAAGAATGGAATGAGATGTAAGCCTACTAACTGAGGCAGTAGGTCTAATATTTGTATAGGCCCAGGCTATAGGCCTATTTAGTTCACTTGTAGCCACGTGACGCTATGTCCAAATATATCATTTTTAAAAATTCCACAATATATTTCTTATTCTGCAATGAATTTGGACTACATTATTATGAGGTACATTTTTTATTTATTATTTGATATCATAACCAATGAAAAATAATGTTGGAAAAAGGCCAAGTACTTTCCACTCGCCTATAACGAAGTTGCAGAGATGATTACTTATTTACAATATTATTAATATAACATATAATTAAAGCGTTAAGGACTTGAGGACGCTGATGTTTGTGTATGTGTGGGTGGGGAGAGAGTTTGTGTGGCCTTTTGCGCGCGGCCTGCACCGGAGGCCTGCGTGCGCGCGTCAGTTTAATGTCCGAGTGCGTCTGCGTTAAAAAAAAAAAAAAAAAGACCGGGGTGGTCTGTGTTAAAAAAAAAAAAAAAAAAAAAGATTTCAAAACGATGTCATTAACAAACGTGAACATTTTTTTTTTTTCTTGACCCCGAGTTGACCCCTCAATACTGTAATGAAATAGGCCCGAAGCTTGCAGCATTATAGGGCGCTGTTCCAACTACAGGCCGAAGAGTTTCTGATGAGGAAAAAAAAACTTTTATCAGCGCACCGCCACAGTTAGGCCTAAATTTTGAGTTTATATTGATTTTCTTTGGAGCGAGCCATTTAACGCAAAGTTCGGTTGGATCCAGAACATAGTGAAATATTTTTTTTCCAAAACATTTTATTGAAAAATAAAGGGAGCAGAAAGCAGAGTTTGGTTCTGATTTTGCAGGGGGAAGTTTTGTCGTTTTTTGCCCCCATCTCAAAATGCCAGAGAACAAACATGCAGAACAAAACATTGTGTGTAATAAACAAATCTGTTTTGCGTCCCATATAGTTATTTGAAAAGTAGTGTCTAAGTGAGACGTATACACCCTGTGACTCACTCCTGGATCGCAAATGGACTCTATAAGAACAGACTGCCCAAAACCAAGACAAAAGTCCCACCAAGCAACGTCCCGGCGGGGAATGCTGACCTGGGCAGTGGCCAGTGGGACCGGGCCGAATCCGAGGAGTTGAATGCGCCCAGACACAGGCGGGACAGTTATAGAGCTATAGGATGAATGAGGAGTGAACTCGCTGAACTGAAGGGTTGGAGCCAATGAGAAAGACATACATCAGGAAGGCTGAAGGGGAAAGCAGAGAGACACGAGTTTCTATGGTAAAATAGTGATCATAAAAGTCCTCATCCATTTTTCCATCCATCCAGATATTTTTAGGTAGTTAAATTAAAAGTAGGCTTAAATAGGAATTTAATTAACAATAGCGACCTGACCAAGAAGCAGGTACAACAAAAAAGATGACACAACATCAAAAACACACACGTCCATAATTACATGGTTCTTACCTTAGTTATAGCCCATTGTATTATTAATCTCAGAGTGAAAAGAAATACGCATACGTTAAAGGCAGTTCAAAATAATAGGAAAATGTTTGGGGTTTTTTTAATTCTGTTTACTTTTACTGTTTTATTTAGGTAATGATATTTAACTGATCATCAAGGTTAGTGAAAAGAGGCATTAAGAGTGCGCATGCTGAAAATGTAATCTATGATTTCATTGAATTTTGTTGTTATTATTATTCACAAAGGTTTTACTAATCACACATAGAACATCACTCCAGATTCGGCCAATAGAATTAAGGGGTTTTAAAAAGCAAAGTTTGTTCAGAAGACCTTTGTTTTTGTTTGGTCAGTGCAATATATGATGAACTGAACCAGTTAAAAATTCATGTGTATTTCAATCATGAACTGGCATAGCTTCATATGACAAATGAAAAGCACTGCACCTCCCTGATATAATATGGCACAGGACTAATTGTCTGACCAAAACCGCACCAGAGTTGTGCATTGGTCAGAACCTTAGCCAGATTATGGTCCAATGTTAGCTCCACCTCTGTTACCAGGCAGTGGAGATGACCACTCACGTCTCAGCCAGCTTTGTCCACCAAACATCCACGGTAGGGCCTGGTCAACCGAAAACTAAAACACAGGCTCTTTACTTTCCGGAGAGCCAGAGACCAAAATCCATACAGTGAAATACGTTATTGGATCAAGCCATATTGGACCTCACTGTGTCCACAAAGGAGCATATGGTACATGTACAGCGGTGTTGTCCAACTGGGATACTTTGAATGATTTCAGATTTTAAAGATATAAAAGATAAGATTCCTAAGATTTTTTGTAGGTAGATACTGGACGTCAGTATCCTTAAAAAAAGAAAATATCAAATAAATAATTGTGAATACTGATTTATTTGCTTAAAGGGTTAGGGTTAGGGAATCACCTGTACACAAGTTAGAGAACAGGACTGGTAAGGCTCAGAGAGTGAGACACAGTTTAGCGATATACTCCAGAGCAATAAGGTTGGGAACCAGTGATGTACAGTATATAGACTTCATTAAAAGATTACTTTTTACCTCAAAAGTTCTTGCATCAACAGTGATTCTTACCCATAGACCTGCAGAATTGAACATTTTTCAGAATTTGAAAGGACAATTCAAACTACCTACATCCAATACCAACATCTTTCTGAGGTTTTGATTTACTCTATGCAATAACAGCACATGTATACCTATATTACCAGTGAGTGTACTAAAAAAATCCTCTAAGCTGTAGCTTTGAACTTAAAATATCTTTACAAACCTTTTCATAAATTCCCCAATGGCCATATCCTATATATCACCCAATTTCCACAGCTTATAGAATGACTTGAAACACAGGTTAGGCTTCTGACTGTATGTTAAATTACTCTAACCCCCTTGAGAAAATTGCTTTGAACAAAAAGGTGAGTTAAGATGCAAACACCAACACTTTTTGGGAGATTTCCAGCCCTCCCTGTCAACTCTGAGCTCTAAAACAACAGATTACTTTTTCATTAGAACCCGAGATTCATAACATAATAAACAATTAAGCAATTACAGGTGACACAGTGCCGCTTTAGAACATGCCCTCTGATTATTTGGCTTATCTGATTGCAATTTTCCCCCATGCTACCTTGCGGGTTGAGGTGCAGGGATTAGCACTGGTTGGTGGGATGTGATTGGTAGATTTCGGAGCCTGGAGCGTCCCTGATTGGCTGTGGTGTTGTGTGTGTGTTCCTGTGCTTATCAGGGCCCCTCCACTGCAGCGCTCCGAGTGGGTATCTCAGGAGGTTTGGGGGCTTATCTCCCAGCAGCAAGACGGATTTATACGTGTGATTAAGTCTGGCAGTGAGAGGGCAGAGTGAATGGGGGCGATTGTGCACACGCCAGTGGTATATGTAGTACAGGAAGGTGTGTGTTTAATAGCAGTAAAATAGATACATCATTGCGAGTGCTGGAGTGCAGAGATCTATTAACATTCAATGAAAATGAAAGAATGAATTACAGATTAAGCTATAGTGTGCCAATGGCCTCTCAGCGTATCAACACACTCACACTGTACGACTAGTGTATCATGGGTTCCTATGATGAAAAATAAGGAGCGTTACTATAGCAATTGACAATTTAAAACAAAATATTATACCTTTTTAAATGGTGAAAATACAGTGAGGGGAGGTATGGTGATGGGTAGTGTCTTGCTCAAGGACACAAGGACACAACAGTGATCGCACCTCCGATCGCACCTCAAACCACTAAATTGTTAGTCTTTACGCTCAGAATCACCACATAGACTTTGTGAGGCAAAGGGAAGATGGGAATCTTATCCAAGGACACAATGATTTGAATTCAACTGAACCTCGATCTGTCTAAATGTTATTTTCATACACGCTAAATTCATAAGATTTTCAAAGGAGCACTATGTCTTAGGTAGAGAGTCTTAAACCTTCTATTCTCCATGCAGATGTTATTGTTTTGCCTGGAATGCTCCACAAAATGGCCTCCCATGGAAGCCCTGATAACCTCTTGGTTTTGCTAACCTCATTTGAACCTTATTATCAATTATTGTTTGAAAACCTAATAAAATAACCAAAACATTGAAAAATCCCCAAGTCTGTGCATGTTGGTGTGGTGTTACAAGAATCAATGAGTTCTTGATGTATATGTTTCTCCCTTCTTCTTCCTCTTTGCTTACGCTTTAGAGTGGATGGCATGGTCTTGGTCCATGCACCAGAGTGTCCTCCAGTGGGAGATGCAGAGTGGTGTTGAAGTGCTGCTGTATGGTATAGCTCCCTCCCTCCCTCTTTCTCTATAATCTGCTTTCCTGGCTCTGAATGAAAGTGTGAACCACCAGAGTCCTGCTCCTCTCAGATCCACTGCCCCTCACCCCAACTGCTCTGTCTCACCCAGCCCTCTTCATCCTTCAGCCACTTCCTCATTATGAGAGAAGGCTTTCGGGAAAAAAAACTAAAAGAAAAAACTTTGTCATCATCTTGCCTTCAGTTCATACTTTTGTTACTTAATTTGGGAATACCAGGCGCTGGGCAGCAGTGATTCAGTGTAGAGCGCTTGTCCACCAACGCAAAAGTCAGTGAATTAATTTCAGCTCAGATCAGTACATACTGTCGTGTCCTTAGGCAAGGCACTTCACCCACCTTACCCCCAGTGTCCATATATGCTTGGGTAAGAATGAGAGTGCATCTGTGAGAATGAATGCATGGAAATTGGCCCATGTCAACTACATGGCATGTTTACAGCATGTATATCATGTATGTTGCCAAATGAACCAAATGAACAGCATAAGATACTAAGGACCAACTGAACTGTGAAGTAATACAATTTGAGTTCTGTATTTATAAATTAACCTTTATGATCGTCTTTATGTTTTGAGAAACAAGTTTGTAAAGAGGGGTAAACCACAAGGAACTGCATTTGAACCATTTTTGTTTTTTCTATTATGTTAACGCTAGTTGGTGTGTGACATTTCAAATCAACACATTCACGAATTGAACATTGTAACGGCTCTCTACTCCATTTAGTAGACAATAGTCAAACTGCAAGCCCAGGCATTCAATTTTCCATTTACATCAAGGTTATGTTGTCTACGTTTAAGAAAACCCGGAAACATAAACTATTATTTGGGAATATTGCAGTAAACAGTTAACAGATGCACTAATGTAACGAAATTACACAGCACTGACTTTATCCTATTATCTTGGTGATGTGTGTTCATTTTGCTTTATATGTTTCCTTAGACCAAAGTGGATTTAATTTTTCATGAATAAACACACTTTCAAACAAAAACAAACTGTATTCATCCACCAACATAACATCTGTGTGCATATGAAATACTAACAATAGCCTAGAATGGACCACCACTCGACCAACTGGCTGTATCTAGGCCTTAGCTGATATTTGGGTTGGGAGGAGCCTCTACTGCAGTGCCATTTTCGGGTTGGTGCCACATCCAAAAGAACATGAATATTCATAACTAATCTACTCTGCTATCCATTCCCAACCACTACCACCAGCACCCCTATCCCCCACCACACACACACACACACACACACACACACACACCAGTCTACAGTGGAAGGCAACACTTGTCGGTGGCACATGGCGAGACAGCTGTTGCGATCCGAGCCAGGCATCTGTGCAGTGGGAGAGAGAAAGATGGCACCACGAAGAAAGGAGCTGGTAGATACATATAAAATGGTAAGAATGGAGAAATTATATGGAGAATATGAAGGCTGCTATATGTCCTGGGCAGAGGATGGGTGGAGGGTGGGTGTGCGGAGGGGCATCTGGGTCTATAAGAGAAGGGACTCAGACAGACAGAAGGGCAGGGTGGCACAGGGGTCAGGAGGGTGAAAAGCAGTGGGGCGGGCCAGACGGAGGGACGTGGGCATCGGAGGGAGGGACTGTCTGGGGGTAAGGGGTGGTGGAAGAAGGGGGGTGGGGGGTAATGGTGTTGGGCACAGGGGGCAGTGAGGGTAAAGAAGAGCAAGGGCAGGATGAAGGTAGGTTGTATACCGGGTTTTTAAGTATTAGTGCATGGGCTAGAAAATGAATAGGAATTCAAATGTGTTTTTACCAAATGAATACCTCTGTCAACTGTCACTGCCATCCAATCACAGCTCTCTGCATTTTACTCTCAACCAATCACGTCTCAAATCATACAGTAAATGAACTTTCTCTCTATTCAATTATCTAGTTTTGTCTACCGCAGCAGCACATCCTTAGCCTCTTCATCTGCTGTTCTTCACTACCACATGAGTCAAAAGGGAAACATTTTTTATAACATATGTCTTTTCCTTCACTGTATCATTGGCATTTCCATCCACTGGCATAGTTTTAATACTCATTTCATCCCACTCCTCAGGGTTTGCAAAGGCCCAGTCAAATGGAGCAGGGTTAGAGACTTGTTACAGTTAGATCATTTCTGAACCTCTCATAACTTAAAGATGACATATTCTTGTTCACTGTAAATCACAGAATTGATCTAAAATGGCTTAGTTATAGAAACAGGTCCACTGACTTCCTGTGCAAAACTGATAGGCCCCTGTCTCATAGTGACATTTCACTGTCGTTTTTACTGTTGTAAAATGGTTATATGACATTTTTGAACACTACATGTATGTATGAACCCTGCATGCAGATTAGAGGGTGGAGATGGGGTGGGGGAAAGCAGACATTTTCTGAGCACTCAAGCCTCAAATGAAGGACAATACAGGATTACTCAAACTTAAATAAATCAATTGAATTACAACTCTTAGTAACCTAATAATGAGGAAACACTGTTATAACACAAATTGCATTTTACATAATATGTCTTTAAAATTGCTACAACTGACAATGAAAATGTCTTCTTATGTTACAAAAAATTATGAGTTTACAGACTAAATATTGAAAACAGATACTTGCTTGCAGGTAATAAACCCTTGCAATCCCGATGGTGAGAACTATTCGAGCAAATGTCTTCAAATCATTCCCAATTAAGGCCAAACAATGAACATTGAGCTTTTACAGAAACAATGAACATTGAGCTTTTACAGATTAGAGCACATGAGTGAGTGCCACCCATTATAACTTTAACCCACTGAATAGAATAGTTAAATAGTGTGTTGAAATGGCTTTGAACATTTTGCATGGAGACAGTAGCTCTATGCTCTGTATCAGCATGTGCACATACGTTTATAAGTGACAGGAGATTTATGGCCGTGTACACGATGTCTCCTCCGTGCACAGCCTCACAGAATGTCTCACCGTACTGCTGCCTTTGTCCGCCCGCTCCCTGTGCTCTACGCCCAAACCAAACAGCACAGCCACTCGTGAAGTCCAAATCATGAGAATGGTGCCTGAATCTGCCCAACAACAGGCTCCTTTGTGTTGCCCCCCTCCACAGACATACTGCTCGTTTGCAAGCCTGTGCCCGCTCTGTGTCCACTCCGTGCCCCCCGTCACCCTCACACTGCCCGCTGAAGAACCCTGTCACCCCCAAGGCCCAGCCCTCCCCCCCGCACCCTGCCACCATCACCCTCTGGCCTTATACCTCAGCGTGGGGCCTTAAAAAATCTGCCATTCTTGCCCTCTTTTCGTGATAACAGTGAAAAAAAAAACCTATTACTTATATAACCTATTCCAGTTCCAACATTCCAACAAGGCCAATCATTTTTAATATAGATGCGGGGCAGCTAAAATGAATATTGTTAAAATGCAGATGTTTGTTGTAATACAGTGAGGTATAGAGTCTAGTCACCAGAAGAAATGATCAGATTCAACATTTATGCATTTACCTTTTGGATATTTCATGCCAAAGTACAATGTAATCAATACTGAAAACTGGCTTTTGCTCCCCATCTGGGAGTATGACATTATCACATTCTCATTTACTATTACTAATTGCCAAAAGTATATACAGTTATTGTATTTAGTACTACTGATAGTATTTAAATGTGGCAGCTTAGTGGAGAAGTGCCCTCACTATTGATCCCAGACAGACACAGGTGTATATTTGTCATTGTGTCAGACTTGAAGCGTCTTTCCTGTGTCACTCTGTGATTTGTGGTGTTCAGAGTTTGTTGACGCAGAATGGCTGTTATGTCTCTGTCAAGGCAGCTGTGGCTACAAAAGTGCTTTGAAATGCCTGTCAAGAAAAAAATAAATGTAAATCTGATAATTCAAACTCCGAATGTATCAAGTCATAAAATCTAATAATACAAATTAAAAGATACAGTACCTTTTCATTTTTTACTGAGAAAAATATGAAAAACATAAACTAGTTCATTTTAAACTGTTTGCAGCTGTCCACAACTTTCAGAGGCCAGAGGGGAGTTTTGCCATCAATGCTAAAATAATGCTGAAAGCAACTAGCATGCGAACAATGCAGTTTCTGGCTTTGGAACAATAACACGCTTTATAATTAGATGCAGACAGCACACTTTGATCTTATTTTGATCCTGAGAACTTTTGCAATATATCTGTACTGGGGAAAAATATTTTTTTGCTCCACTTTATGGACAAAAATATTTAAGGAAGTAAAAGATAAAAGTAGACTATGAGGTTTGCCCAACCCTATCCCTGCCTGTCCCGGGTGAGTGAGGGTGTCTTCCTGGCCTACATAAACAGTCCTGCGCAGGGACTGTCCTAAGTGTGTCAGGCCTCGAGATGCCGCTCATGAG
>KN473275.1:6040-18214 GCA_000787095.1 Periophthalmodon schlosseri
CCTCTCCTCTCTCTATGCCTCTCTCCCTCCTTCCCTCCCTCTCTATCCCCACGTTTTCTCCCCTCTCGCTTTGCTCTACTCTCTCTTTCCTCTCCTGTCTCTCTCCTCTCTGCCTCTCCTCCCTCCCCACTTCTCTCTCCCCTCTTCCTATCAACCCCCCTCTCTTTCTCGCAGCTCCCTCTCTCTCCGTCTCTCTCCCCCCCTCCTCTCTCTTGTTGCCTCTCTCTCCCTCTCTCTCCCATCCTCCTCTCCTCCTTTCTTTTTCTACTCCCTCTTCTTCTCTCCCACTCCGCTTTCTGCTCTCCCCCTCTCCTCTCCCTCCCTCCATCCCTCTCTCTCCCCTGTCCTCTCTACTCTTACTCCTCTCTTTCTCTCTCTCACTCCCTCCCATCCCCCTCTCCTCTCCTCTCTGCTCTACTTTCCTTCTCTCTCCTCCGTATAAGCCTGTACACTCTTTTGTGGCTGACTGGTCCCGGCGCAAACACTTTAAACCAGAGCAGCTCAGAATTACAGATTCACCTCTCCTCCTCTCTCCTTCCTCTCTCTCCCATCCCCCTCTCCCATCCCTCTCTCCCATCCCTCTCTCCCTCTCCTTTCCTCTCCTATAAGGGGGGGGTACATGATATTCAAATGTGAAAAGGCTTTAGAGTTCAGTTCAAATATTCAAAATCATATAAATATTGGGATGATACATAGATAGTCCTAAAAGATGCACTATGGAACTTTTCTGCTTGTTTAAATGGAGTCATTTCTTTGCCTAGAATGTTTCACAGTAGGGCATTAAACTTGTATATATATTTAATCTACTCAACTACAGGTGTATTGCTTAAAAATACCTAAAAAAATACACATGCATTCCCACTGTGAGCAGGGTCACCTTTCCACAGATCTGACTTAACCTGGAACGGTCCAGGCAAAGCAATAACATCTCCATGGAGACAAGCAGGTGGCAGACCAGAAAAGTTACACAGTGTAGCTTTAACTTTGACACTCAGGAGTGGTTTTCTGTTTTTGGAGAATGTGCCAATTCTCTGCACTTGACCCTGTGAACTTAACGATTTTTTCCACAATATCTTCATTAAAACTGTTATTAAAAATGTGAGTTATAAAATAAATGGACCAAAACCAGTGTGGGAGTATCAGTAATACTTGAGGGTCGTAGCTTTATTGTCTGCTTCAGTATCTCTGGTCTATATTGGTTTCCTGTTGCTATAGAAACATATTGGCTTTGGGGTCCAGACTGGGCGGCACGTTCCATAATGACATCATCTCTACTGAAGTTTGGACAAAAGAAGAAGACTGAGGCTGTTGGACCAATCAGGGCTGAACCGTCTGGGAAAAATATCACATTTTTGGACAAGCACTGACATTAGATTTGCGATTTATGTTTTAATAGAAGGATTATGTTCAAAGTTCACATTTTAGTTTTAGTTATAATAGTCTAGTACTTTTCTAGTCCAGGTCTGGTTCTGGGTTTAGTCTGGGTTTGGGCCTGGTTTAGTCATTATGGTCTGGTCCTTTTCTTGTTCAGGTTTAGTTCCGGGATTTGTCTGGGTTTAGTCCTGGTTTAGTCCTGCTCTAGTTCAGGTTTAGTTCCGGGTTTAGTCCTGGTTTAGTCCTGTTCTAGTCCAGGTTCTATTCTAGTCCAAGCACTGGGATTAGATTTGCGATTTATGTTTTAATAAAAGGATTCTGTTCAAAGTTCACATTTTAAACACGTCCAGAAGAAGTGACAAAAAGAACACAAGAATCACATTTCAGAACATGTTTGTGCAGATGTAAACTACAGGGTTAGCATCTTTACGCAGAATAAGATAATACGGATATTTTGTTTTTTGTGGAAGAAATAATGGCGCTTCAAAAATCACATCCTTTGGGATTTGCTAATTATGTTATTCACATAGGCTCTGCGTACAGTAGCGCCCGGCAACCTCACTGTCAGCGTCACTACTTCCTGTCTAATTTTATCTCTATGGCTGTGTCAGAATGCCCCCCTAGTCCCTGACCCCTCATTCACTCCACTGCCCCACACTCTTTAGTGGACTCTACAGAGCCTCATTCACAGAGATTCAAACACAAAAATTCTGCTAAACTCTGCTAAAACTTGGTTTCTGTCATAAATAATGATCAGATCAATGACTGGAACACAAGTATTTATGAACTAATAATAACTGTACAAGTTTTTGTCTCACGTAAACGGACTAGATTTAAAAAAAATCTTTGTCTGAGATGTGTAAGGTAAGCGGCTAACGCTAGCAACTTGACTGTTTTATTCATAATCTGGATCAAGACCTGTTGCCGCGCTGCTGTTTTTCCGACTCTTGAAATGCATTGTGGTCTATATTGACCGGTCAAGTTAACCACTGATGCCCACTACTTTTCAAGGTGCATTGTGGGAAATTTTGAGTCCACTACTTTTTCACCAACTGGACATTCAGACACCACTAAAAATGGCGTGACCCCTAAATTGTGCTCCCTGTAGGGAATAGTGTGGACATTCGAACACAGCCCATGAGCTTTTTTGACAAGTCAGACTAAAATGAATAAATATTTAAAGATAAGGTAGTGGACAGGGAGCTGCAGGTGGTTTAGGCATCAGGGGTCAGAGGTTAGGGGGTTAGGGTCAGACAGTGGACAGGGAGCTGCAGGTGAATATCACTGACAACATGTTAAACACGACACAAATAAAATACTTCACCAGAGACATGTTTGTGTCTCAATGCTAACGCTAATGCTAATTTTGAGGCATAAGTAATAAGTATTGTACATATAAAAATAATTGGGCAGTCTTTATTTTAATGAATTTGAATTTTGATATGGTTGTTTATTTTATGTTTTCTGATATTAATAAAAGTGACGGTTAGCTTTGAGACACAGTGAGCTAACTAGCGTGTTGCGGTGCCTATTGCGATTTTGATTCGATTTCAGCCCTAGAACAAATATTTAACTGTGAAAAGATCGGCAATGTACGTGTTTCACTCTGGACACAGTTCAGAGCGGGGCTGGGGCTCACGGGGTCCCTCTTTATCTAACACAAGGCATAAAACATGGCACCAGATTAAATCAATATACTGCACTTTTCTGAAATGTCTCACAATTTTTAAGAGACAAATACATTTTCCTGCACAAACTTAATATAAAAACCCCAATTTTAATCATCAAATTATCAATAGGCTATGTTAAATGTATTATAAAACACAGAATACGACCCCATGGAGACACAGGGAGGGCATCTGACACACAAAATACTAGCTACAGACAAGATATCTTATAGTTTTATAGTTCTTTTCCTATGTATCGTGTTATCTGTATATTTGTGTTTTGTTGACTTGTATGTGAAGTACTTTGGGCAGCTGAAGTCGTGCTATGTAAATAAACTTGAATTGAATTAATAATAATATAATGACCCGCATATTCCGGGTTTAAGCTTCATGTTCCTATATGGTGCCATTTTGAGGATGGTTTTGGGTGTTATTGCTATGGCAACGGTCCTAACTTTGCATCATTCTGAAACCCATGGATAAGACTGGATTTACTATTGATTCAAAGCTGTTGTCCACACATTCCTTACACCATCTCTCTGTGTTCCATTACAAACAGTGACCGGCACAAAAGAGCCTTGTCTGTAAAGGCTCCAGTGACGTCAGATCATAAAGTCGCTCTGTTTAATAAACATGAGGCACGAGCAGCATCTCGTTATCTGCAGCCGACCGACCACGACGTCCATGAGCTCTCCCTCCGCAGCCAATTACAATCACCCGCTTTAATAAAACAGCCTCATGTTAGAGGTGAGAAATATACAACAGCTGCTTTGAAGATCAGAGTGATTATGAGTGAGTGGAAAATGAAAATCAAAAGAACATAGATTTTTCTCTCTGTTTGAATTTTCAATTTGATTTTTCATGCACCCATTTTCTTCCTCTTTATCCGGGGCTGGGTCACGGGGGCAACGGTCTAAAGAGGGACTCCCAGACTTCCCTCAATCCAGACGGCTCTTCCAGTGGGACCCCAAGGTGTTCCCAGGCCAGCCGAGAGATATAGTCCCTCCAGCGTGTCCTGGGTTTCTACTTTCTTATTAAAAAACATACATTTTTAATCTTAATTTCAAGGCCCATAATCAGTGACACACAAAAAAGTCACATTTCTTGCTCCAAAGTCTCCGCTCCAAACACATCTCTACATTTGATTTAATACATTTCATTCATAATTTTGATTCATTGCACAGCCTTATTTGAAGATCTGCTCATTTAGAAAATTGCCAAATTGTTAACATAAAAATAAAAATACAAATTTAAATAGGCATTTACAAAAACATTTGAGCATTTTAGTCTCTTGTGTTGTTAACCAGCCTAATTAAAGGTGTTAATAATGGACAAAAATACTATGGATGCAAATAGAGTAGAACAGCTGATGGTGCATTCACTGACTCATCGAAGCTGGGACAAGAGGAAACTCCCCCAGGACCAGAGCAGAGGACAGGAGGAGGAGAGGAGAGGAGGAGAAGAGGGGGAGAGGAGAAGAGGGGAGGAGGAGAGCAGGAGGATAGGAGGATAGGAGGAAGGAGAGGGGGAGAGGAAGAGGGGAGGAGGAGAAGAGGTGTAGAGGAGAGGGGAGGAAGAGAGGGGAGGAGGAGAGTGTAGACGAGAGGGGAGGAGAGGGGAGGAGAGGGAAGGAAGGAGGAGGGGGAGATTGCAACCATCTGGCAGGTGCAGTAATGAGGGTCGTGACCCCAGAACCCCCCTGGCACCCCCCCCTCCCCCCGCATAGAGACTCTGCAGTGACAGACACTGCTT
The DNA here is from genome assembly GCA_000787095.1 of Periophthalmodon schlosseri. Lineage (NCBI taxonomy): Eukaryota > Metazoa > Chordata > Actinopteri > Gobiiformes > Gobiidae > Periophthalmodon > Periophthalmodon schlosseri. The sequence continues at coordinate 10,834 of KN473275.1, forward strand.
ACCTGGCTCTCCGCTTGACCCTGGCTGCCTTCACACTGATGTTTAAGTGCAGGGACATGAATATGATCAGGCCTGGAGGGGGGGCAGCGGGGGGGGGGCATGGGAAATGTATAATGTGAGACGTGTTTGGATCAGAGCTGTGAGCTTCATCACATCATCACAATCCAAGTCACAGTTTGAACCGCTTCAATCGACAAATCACAAAGATTAAAGTTTTTGAAGTAGCATCACTTCAGACACAAACAGCTACATCCTTTGTCACTTCAGTAGTGTTGTCACGATACAACTGCAAACTCCATTTCAATATTAAGGAATACTCAATACCAATTCCGATACCACGATGATAATAAAAAATACTCTTTCTTTAGACAATATACTGTGATTTTCAACATTAAATGGTAGTACTTTCGTTTATATTCCATGTGGCCTTATATCTGTGTAATCCCTCAGTCGTCCAGTAGGTTCCATAGTGGTCCATGGGCGTGTACTAGTCTATGTGTCTTATAAAGGTTCAGAAAGGTTCATTTCCGTCCTGTGAATGGGACTTTTCTAGTATCGATACTTGCGAACGATGAGTATCTGGTTTTCGTATCTGATTTCCCACACTTCTGACAACCCTACACTGCACAAAAACTACACTGAAACTCCTTTACTTTAAGAATTTTGCATCATTATCTTTGCTGCGCCTCAGCTTAAACTGATTAAATATATGTGCTGACAAAATATAAACAATAAATTTCAAAGTACTGAGTATGGATTTTGCATGAGAATGAGACACTTTCTGGTACTTCAGGCTGTATCAGTGTAACGATATTTGCTCCAGATCATAACTTGCACTAAAAAGGGGGCGTGGCAACAGCTCTCAAAACTATTCCGTATCTCTGTGTATCTGACCCAGACTGCACTGACAAGACGACACCTGCAGGGGGAGTTCATGCAAACACTACTATGTATGTAGAAAAAAAGTACAAAGTATCTATATAAAGACAGATTAAACTTGAGGATCATGAGTATAATCTGACTTTTTACATTTAAATACCAGAAAATACAAAATCGTCAGCTCACTCCTTTCTGCTGTTGTCCCAGATAAATCTCAAACAGTTACTCTTTTGTTTAGGACCAGAGCCAAAACATGGACTCCAAAGTGCTGACAACATCTCCACTATCTACCACTCTCTACCTCTACCTCCCCTCTCTCTCATCATCTCACCCCTCTCTCTATTGCTCCCTCTCTCACCTCCTTTCTTTCCTCCTCCTCCTCCTCTTCTCTTTCTCTCCTCCCCTCCTCTCTCTCTCTCTCCTCCCCTCCTCTCTCTCTCTCCTCTCACTATCTTTCTCTCATCTCTCTTTCCTCATTCACCCTCTCTGTCCCCCTCCTCTTCCCTTCCCTCTCTTTCTCTCCTCTCCCCCTCTCTCTCACTCTCCTTTCTCTCCACCTCCCCCTCTCCTCTGTCTCATCACTTCACCTCTCTCTCTATTGCCCTCTGTCTCACCTCCTCTCTCTCTTCTTCTCTGTCTCTTTCTCTCCACCTCTACCCCTCTTCTCTCTCTTTCTCACCTCCTCTCTCTCCTTTCCTCTTTCATCCTGACTCTCTCTACCCTCCTTTCTTTATTTCCTCTCTTCTCCCTCCCTCTCTCTCCTCCTCTTTTATCTTCTTTGCCCCCTCTCTTCTCTTTCCTCTCACCTCCCTCTTCTTTCTCATCCTCTCCCTCCCCGTACTCTCTCCTCCCCACTTTTGTTGTCTCTGACTCTTACCTCTATCTCTTTCCTCTCTCCTCTTTCCTCTCTCTCCTCCCTTCTTTCATCCTCTCTGCCCCCTCTCCTCTTCCCTCTCTCCTCTTCCCCCTTTCTTCTGCTCCCCCTCCTGTTCCCTCTCTCCTCTTCCCCCTCTCCTCTTCCCCCTCTCCCCTTCCCCCCTTCCCTCTTCCCTCTCTCCTCTTCCCCCTCTCCCTCTGCTCCTCTCCTCTTCCCCCTCTCCTCTTCCCTTTCTCCTCTTTCCTCTCTCCTCTTCCCCTTCTCCTGTTCCCCCTCTCCTGTTCCCCCTCTCCTCTCTGCTCTCTCCTCTTCTCTCTCTCCTCTTCCCCCTCTCCTCTTCCCTCTCTCCTCTTCCCCCTGTCCTCTTCCCTCTCTCCTCTTCCCTCTCTCCTCTCCTCTCCTCTCTGCTCTCTCCTCTTCTCTCTCTCCTCTTCCCCCTCCTCCTCTTCCTCTCTCCTCTTCTCCCTGTCCTCTTCCCTCTCTCCTCTTCCCTCTCTCCTCTCCCCCCAATCTCTCCTCTCTCCTCTTCCCTCTCTCCTCTCTCCTCTCTGCTCTCTCCTCTTCCCCCTCTCCTCCTCTCCTCCGTCTCTCTCGTCTGTCTGATATGTGTTGTGAGTAAGCGTCTCATTATTGATCTGGGCTCCAGTGAAACCTGAGCTGTGGTAGTAGAGTTCATTCAGACACAGCCTCAGAGAAAACAGACCAACATCTGCCTCACCATTCACAAAGATCCAACTGTACTACTCCAGCAAACAACAACAATATATTACAACTCTGCTCTGTTTCACCTTGTGATGTCATCCAGTGGTAGTTTTCAAGTTAGCTGCCTTTTGCCTTTAGTTCAGTAGAGACTGACAATTCAGGGCTGAAATGATTCTAGTGAAGGTGAATGGAGTTTAAAAACACAGTGGAGCACTTCCTGTATTACTACATGACATCACAAGGTGGAACAGATTGTTTTCAGTTTGAGAGAAGAACATTTGCAGGGTTAAACATGTGTGAATGAAACAAAACACAACTCCATGTCTGTGATGAGGAACATTATAATCAGAAAACAGAGTAATATTGGCCCTTTAATATGAATCTAATCATGTTCACAGCATTAGCCTCACTGTTTTTACTTTCAAGGTTTTCGGGACAATACAGTAAAACTCTCTCTGATTGGCCGAGGACAGAGGCAATGACACCTACACGTGCAGCAGGGTCTGGAGAGAATGAGACGTTCTCACACATTTTAAAACTAATAAATTAAAAAAAAAACAAAAAACAACTTTTAATACATTTGATTAACAACTTTTGTGGTATATTTGCCAGATTTTCGTGGTCAAATGAATAAACTATAAAAGCTGGTGAGGTCCCGCTGGTACGATAGGCAGCCGGACCAATCATAGCCAAAGGTGAAGCACCCAAAACAAACACCAAACAAACACCAAACAAACACGGTGACACCGACAGAAGGTAAACACTTTGTGCATTTGTGAACAGGGAAGAAGTCAGTGCTTTTCTCTCAACTGAATGTAACAAAAGTCTGATTTTCCGCTGTTCCGCTCAGATTCAAATAAACGTCATGATGTTCCGCCTTTTCCCGATCACTTTCAGCGAGAGCCATCTCCGACTGAGAATGTGTAGAACTCACTTCAGAATGACACAAAGCGATCTGTGTGAGCAGGTTACACTGAATCCTTTTTCCTCGTAAGCAGCCATATTTGTTTTGATACGGACAGACAACGCATGTCCCTGATTGGCTAATCCGCCTGTCAATCACACCCGTCTGAACTCGGGGAGATTCACCGGTGAACAGACTCACATCTTCATAAAGTACTGAAGAAGTGTGTATTGTATCCCAGGCAGACTCATAGTTGGATGAGAAGCCAAAACTAATAATCTCACTCCAGAAGAAGTAAAAGTTTGATGAGCTAAAAGTCTCTAAAGTCAGAGTCACTGGTGAAGTGTCGGGTTCATCTGGTTCATTTGGCTCCAGAGACTGAGACGATTCACCCAGATGAGTCACAAGAGACTCCAGTGCAGAGGAGGGGATGGAGGCACACACACATACAGAGGGAAGAGAGGGAAGAGAGGGAGAGAGGGAGAGAGGAGAGACGAGGGGGAGCGGGAGGAGACGGAAGAAAGGGGGAAAGAAGGGAGAGAGGAGAGAGAGAGACGAGGGGGAGCAGGAGGAGAGAGGGACGGGGGTGGAGAGAGTGAGGGTGACGGAGGGTGACAGTGACAGGGAGGGGAAGATAGAGAACAAAAAATGAGAGAGGATAATGAGAGCGTGAGAGAGAAAGAGAAAGACAGAGGGTGAATTTGAGACTAAGAGGAGAGGGCAGAAGAGAGACAGAAGAGAGAATGATGGGAGGGGAGAGGGAGAGAGCGGGAAGAGAAAGAGACAGGCATGGGGAGGGAGCAGATGAAGAAAAAGCAGACAAGGCAGAACAGTGAGAAAAAGAGGAGAGAGAGAAAGAGATACAGAGAAGTGAGATGGGGAGAAAGAGAGGGGCGAGAGAGAGCAAAAGACTGTGGAAGAGATAGAGGGAGGAGAGAACTAGGTGAGGGAGAGAAAGCAGACAAGACAGAACAGTGAGAAAAAAAAGAAAAGAGAGAGACAGAGAGAGAGAGAGCGAGAGATAGAGAGAAGGGGAGATGGGGGAGAAAAAGAGGAGAGGAGAGAGAGCCGTGGTGGTGCACTCAGTGTGATTAGAGATATTGGCAGACACATTATTAAAGTGCTCTTATGGAGCGGGGACAGGAAGTGCAGCTTGGGCCAAATAGAAAAGTTCAAAACAGACTTAATGCTTCTGTCTAGTGCTGCTCCGATACCTTTTTTTATCCGATACCGATACTCGGCCTTATTGTACTCGCCGATACAGTACCAATCCAAAACCGCACAGTGTGAAGAAGTGCACTAATGTCAGTTTAGTTACAGTACAAGAGCAAATCTAACTCTAGTGAAAGGCTATAAAAACAGCAGCGAGGCCTGGAAAAAGACGTCATCCTCGGAGCACATGGACCATTCTGCAGAGGAAACAAAGTCCCTGTTAGCGCTGTTCTGGTGTTAGCGCTGTTGTGGTGTCATGCATTATTAGCGTGTTTTAAGTGTATGCATTGAACCTGCTCTGGGCGTTAGCTTTAGCATTAGCCACAGACGTCAACAGCGGCCGTGCTGCACCTACGGGTCCTCATTCTGGAAAATGGTGATTTGGTTTGAGTACTTGCCGATACCGATATCTGAAAAATGTACATTATCTGATTGTCAACGGAAAGCTTTTGTCACTTACTTTTTAACTTACGCACAGTGGGAGAGTAAGAGTAACCAAAACTTTGACTCAGAGTACTGTTACAGTGTCAAAACTATTACTAAAGTAAGATTTAAAATAATGGAGACTGAAAACTACTCTGAGAAGTATTCAAGTAAAACACCCGCCGCAAATAAAAAAGTACTTTATATTAATCCGGACCCATGATCTTGCCCAGACTGTGAGAACAGGGAGTGCACCACTCTACAGAAATATGAAACCACGCACTGCTAAAAACATAAATATACAAATGATAATAATACAAGTATCTGGACAGCACATAAAACGAAACTAATACTACATTGGTCTGTTGTAAAAAATATAGGAACGTGATCTGAAAAGCGTGTAGAGACTTTTACCACTGGGCTGAACTCAATATCTGCTGCTTTTGTGGTCTTAACTCACACCAGACAAAAGGGAGGTTTGACTTGGTCCTTCTATATGTAAATGTGTAGAATATTTTTACATCAAATACGAGCACATGTAAAAGTTAGCAGCAGTAAACCACATCTACACCGGTAAGAAATACTTGTAGAGAGATTGGAAAAGTCTCTGCTCATAATTAAAAGAGTGGACATAGGGAGGTACAGAGGTGGAGTGGAGGTACATTAAAAAAAAAAAAAAAAAATCAGTATTATAATGATTTGAATGTAGAGTAGTTTTGAACCAGTATTTTCATTAAAAATCTACTTGTTTCAAAATATTTAAAGGTGTACTACGTAACTTTTCTTGTGGAGGAGTTCGCCCTGTTTGTCTCTATGGCTATTGCTTTGTCAGGAATGTTCCACAGTATGGCATTAAACTTATGGAAGCGATTTGCTATAACCTGGCGCAAACATATTACCTCTTTGAGTAGGTCAGCGTTTTTTATGTGCATTGTCACTAATAAATAGACAATTAAACTAAACGAAGCTTGATATTAGAAATAATGATTTGAGATGAGTCCGAAATGTCCCATAAAGACCAAACTAACGTGACCTATTGAATCTTGCACTGTTCAAAACAAGAGAATTGCTTTGGATTTAATTACTTTGGTATATATATTTTGGTTTATAGGTACAGGTACAGATTTGTAATTTGAAACCACATGGAGGAGAGAGAAGAGGAGGGTGGTGGTCCTTAGATAATGAACCAGTATTTCAGCTTCAGTAGAACATCTGCTGTACCTGCCCTCCGCCTCCTCCTTCTCCTCCTCCTCCCCCTTCTCCTCCTCCTCATTACCCCTCTCCTCTCTCTCCTCTATATTTACTCCAGGTATATCCTTAAACACATATACTGTGGGTGACCTGTCAATCAATACACATTTTTGTTGCTATAGTAACATGCAGTGTACAGTGTTCTTTTAATAGTGCAGTCAGTGTACTGGCTATAATTCATTCCATTTGTAATTATGTATTGGTAAAACAGAAAGAAGAATTGAAATCGACTAGTTCTGTTTTTCACGTTTTTAAGACAATAAAAGTCTGGCCAGTGTTTTTCTCTATTGTTCAGTTTAAAGTCACCACAGCTGAAGGAGGTCAGCTCCTTAGTAAAACACACTCACTAAACAATCACTTAAACCACCTCAGAGCAGGGGCGCCTCAGAGCAGAGGGGCCTCAGAGCAGGGGGGCCTCAGAGCAGAGGGGCCTCAGAGCAGGGGGGCCTCAGAGCAGGGGCGCCTCAGAGCAGAGGGGCCTCAGAGCAGGGGGGCCTCAGAGCAGAGGGGCCTCAGAGCAGGGGGGCTCAGAGCAGGGGCGCCTCAGAGCAGGGGAGGCTAAGAGCAGGGGGGCTCAGAGCAGGGGGCCCTCAGAGCAGGGGAGCCCTCAGAGCAGGGGAGGCTAAGAGCAGGGGAACCCCAGAGTAGGGGGGGCTCAGAGCAGGGGTCCAAAACCAGGGACAACACATTACCTTTAACAGCTCTGCCCCAAATGTGGACCTTTAAAAACAGAATGGATTTGACAATTTGTTTTTTTTTTTATATACAATAATAAGAAGGTAATCTGTGGATCATTTATTTATTCATTAGTTATTTGAGTAATAGAATGCCCCCTGTACAAACTAAATGTCCCTGTGTGTCAGATGCCCTTCCTGTCTCTCCATGGAGAGTTATTCTGCATAAAAGCTGCTAACCTGTAGTTCAGACCTCTACAAACATGTTCTGAAATGTGATTCTTCTATTAGTTTGTCAGTTCAGATTTCAGTCTTTTTCTCAGTTCTTCTGGATGTGTTTAAAATGTGAACTTTGAACAGAATCATATTATTAAAACATAAATCACAATCAGAAAGTGAGGGAGGAGGCCCCGGGGAAGACCCAGGACACGCTGGAGGGACTGTGTCTCTCGGCTGGCC
>KN473276.1:0-19689 GCA_000787095.1 Periophthalmodon schlosseri
TGCTGGTTTGTTCTATCGCGATGTCACACAGGAGGTGCGGTTTTCACTGTTTTTACCTGTGTGTGAACATGGCGGAGGAATAAAAAACTTCTCTGCAATAAGATCCTCGTGTTTTGGAAATTTACACTATCAACCCCGTGGCCCTCTCACACTCTCACTAATGTGAGTTAAAGGCTTGTGATCATAAACAAAACGTGTATGAGAGCGTCCTTACCTCCAGCATCTCACTGAGGCGCACGTCTGTTCTTTGCTGCAAAGACAAAAGGTGACGTACACATTATAGTCTGACAGGAGGGGACAATAAGCACATATGCACAAGGCTTTCTAAATGAGTTTAACCTGGACATATGAACAGCTTAGACCCATCCAAACACTGCTTTACACTATGTCACTATGCCTCATTTTTCCGGTGAGAAAATGTAGTTGGAGACTTAGGGAATGTGTGGTCAAACTAGTGGTGTCATAAATTGTAAAATTCTCTCAATTACAATGCCGAGGAAAAAGCACAATACTGAAGACCTATTTTGATACCTCAAGGACCCTAAAAACACTTTTTATGCAATACAACATTATACAAAATAATAGTAGTAGCTTCATAAATGTCGTTATACTAGTTCAGATATGAATCAAGACCAGACTAAAACTATTCAGGAAGACCCAAGTTATAGATAGGGATCCACCGATATGATACTAGTATCGGATATCGGCACGGGTATTGAAAATTTTTGGTGGATCGGATATTGGTTCCAAGTTATCTGTTCAGCCAACATCCCATTTATGTCTATAAATTGGTGTAATAAGATAATTTACTGGCCCAAAACATCTTATAATATTAAACTTTTGTTTTGTAACTGTTATAACAGCTTCATAAAAAATACATTTGGATATATATATATATTTTTTTTACCTTATGTTTGTGTTTACAGGAAAAATATATATATTTTCAGTCTCTGTCCTAGTATCAGTTGATATCTGGTATCTGTAGATACTTAAAGTATCGGTATCGGAACAGAAAAAGCTGGATCGGTGCATCCCTAGTTATAGGTTTATACTTGTTAACTGAGTATCTATTGTCAAGACTAGTTTTAGTATTTAGTTATATATTTTTTTACACCTCTGTGTCAAAGCAAAAGCATTCTGCATGTATCACAACTCAATGCAAAAAAAGTAGCAGTTTTATAAATGTTACTTAGATGTTATACTAGTTATAATATGAATAATGACCATCTGGTGAGTATCTGGTTTAGTGTTTTTTTGACAGCCCGAGGTCAAAGCACGCAGCATTCTGGCATGTACTACACACTGAATATACTAAAGCAATGGAGGATTTACCTGAAAAGAGCAGAAGCATTCACATTGTACCATGTGTGCTAAAAACATAGCTACTGTATATTTTTTATGATAGTCTGATGGTATATGTATACTCCATATGAACTGTGCTTAAATGCCTGTAACTGTTCTGTTTAAGATGGAGCGTACATTACAAGTTAGTTTCTGTTCTTTTGATGCTTTATCTACTGTTTGCAGCTTTGTTATATTTCCTTTTAGAAATGATTATAGACGACACACTTAGATTGAAATAGGCTAATCTTTAAAATAGCAATTCAAAAGAGCGGCCAACTCAAATAATTACGATGCACTGTTCTGCTACTGCATGATAAAGTCTATTGCATTTTCTTGTCCATGTACATTGACTGTGTACTTTCTCCTAACTAGCTGTATTAGAACAGTTTCGGGGCGTGTATTGGTTTAGTAGTTCAGTATTACTTAAGTATTAGTTTAGTCCTTGCTTAGTTCTGTTTAAAGGGTTTGTACCAGATGCTCATATAATTGTGGAAATATCAAAATGTATCTTGCCCTAGTACAGATATTTTGTACAAGTAGCTCTTGAGGTCAAAATAAGTCAGCTGTGTACTATCTGCACCCAATTATAAAGCATTTTATTGTCTGATCATCGTGGTAAGGCTAACAACCACTAGCATGTTAACAGTGCATTTCCAGATGGCAAAATTCAGCTCTGGTTTTTGTTGTGAAAAGTGCTTATAAACTCACTGTGGTGAAAAATTAGGATGCTCTAAATGCATAAAGTAAGTGAGCTAAGTGAGGAATCACTTTGGACCACTGCAAACTGTTCTGGTTAAGTTCTGTTTTAGGTCAGGCTTTGTGTTGGTTTTGTATTAGTTTAGTCCTGTCTTAGTCCTGGTTAAATCCTGGTTTCGGTCAGGCTGTGTGCTGGTCACCAGGGTCTTGATGGTCCTGAGGGACTTGAGCAGACCGGTCAGTAGCTGTCTCCTCCTCTGATTGGCCAGCAGACCCAGGCAGGCCTCGGTGAAGCCCTCCTTAGCCCCGCCCAGTTGCCTTCACACAGGAAGAGGAAACATTTACCGAAAGGTTTTACAATGCAACACTTTTTTTTCCAGGTAAACTATATCATATTTATCTTCCTTTGCCAATCCCTATTCTACATGATTATATCAGTGTAGATTAAACTAGATTTGAATGTATATTTTCAATGACAAACATTACCGTATTTTCCGGACTATAAGTCGCACTTTTTTTCATAGTTTTCATAGCCGGGGGTGCGACTTATACCCAGATGCGACTTATATGTGAAATTATTAAAATATATCATTTCACATCTTCGTTACTGTCACACTGACAACTGCGCGAGGGCACTCTAGGTTTGTGTACCAGTATGGCAGCCACGCGGAAGCAGTGCTTCATTTACTTCCGATGCAGACGGAGTTGTTCGTAACCGACATCAAGGATGAAGAATTCAATGGATTTAGTGATTTGGAGTGAGATCGAGAGTAAACCTGTTAGCTTGTTTTTTTATGCTTTAGTTATCTGATTAACTGTTAATATCTTACGTTAACATACCAGACACTTATTCAGTTTGTTGTCTATGCTTCATGTAGCTGAATAAATATAAATGTGTTACATTATCAGCCTGTTGTTCTCTATTTTATTGTTATTATTATAACTTGTCTTTAAAGATAAAATGTCTGTTCTTGGTCTCGGATTTTGTAAAATACATTTTCCCAAAAAATGCAACTTATAGTCCAGTGCGACTTATATATGTTTTTTTTTTCTTCATTATTATGCATTTTTTCCACTGGTGCGACTTATACTCCGGAGCGACATATAGTCTGGAAAATACAGTAACTGTAAAAGCACTGGTAGTAGAACAGGGGGATTACCTTCGGGCGTTGGTGCAGATGACTGCTGCCAGTTGCAGGTTGGTCTGCAGAGCGGTCACCCTCTCCAGCTCCTGCCCCCCCCCCCCTCCCCCACACCAAACACACACCCACCACACACCACTGTGAGTGCCCCCTCTCCCCCCCCCCCCCACACACACACACACACACACACACACACACACACACACACACAGGCTGATCAGGGTAGCTCCAGGTTTGGGCAAGTGAAATTTAAGACCTTTTAAATACATTTTTAATGTTGTTTGAGTAAAAAGTAATCCCATAATCACAGGCAAATCAGGCAAATGTGTTTATTATTAAATACATTTTTGTAGATAAAAATCAATAAAAAGCAATTATTTATTGCTATTATTTTGAAGATTTATTTATGATTTGATTTATTTATTTATTTATTTATTTGTTTTTATTTATTGATTGTAGTTTGAAAACCTCACATCACAACAGTCCACACTAAAAACATACATTCTCTTTTAAACATGTTTTTTGGCACCTTTAGAAAACAGAAGAAATTCAAATCTGTCAACTGGACAAAAGTTTTAGAGTGAAGACGTTTCGCCACTCATCCAAGCGGGTCTGGTCAAGTTACTGGTTATTGCCTTATAACTGTCTGAAGGGAGGAGCCAACTACACTGAAACTAACACTAACAAACTAAAGGTCTTCACTCTAAAGCTTTTGTCCAGTTGACAGAATTGAATTTCTTTGGTTATGGATGATGGTATGATCATACCTGGATGACTAAGGGATTACACAGACATCAAACCTTTAAATAGTTGTTTTGTTTTTTGTTTTTTTTCCACATTTCAGCTAAAAATGCAAATAGGAGGAAACAGTCTCCCCATCAAAAACTTGCACTCAGATCCAGGACTCTCTGTGCCCTGTAGGCTTTAAGAAATACATCAGTAATCATTATGCATTTCCTTTAACCTCCTGAGACCTGCGTCCTCATATGTGGACAACACATTTTGGGTTGTCTAGGCCACAATACAAGGTCATTAAACTGCCACTGAGTGATGACAGAAGAGTATAACACATTATAGTTTAGATTCAAGATGGACTTTGTTAAAGGCATATGTCTTCCTGCACCTGTTAGAAGCACTTCAAATGAGCCACATTGTTCCAAGAGTCACAATTCTTGTTTCTCATTTTGTTTTTTCCTCAGGAACAATGTTGCTGTGATCAGGCACTTAATAGTTTTTGCAAATCATTATTTAAATGTAACTTTACTGTTTCTACCAAAATGATTAAAACGTACAATGAATGTCCTCATATGTGGACATAATTTTTCTCATAATGTAAAAAGATAATCCTTTGTTTTTACACTTATCAGCTCCTAGTCAGCCCAAATAACAAAGAGAAAAAATTAATAAAGCACACCATGAAGAGTTCAGGTCTCAGGAGGAAGAACATATGCTAAATTTTGCTTTATTCATGCTTGTTTCATTAAATAATCCAAAGTCCTCTCCTCTGCACCTCAAAATTCCTCAGTTCGCATTTTGCCCAGATTGTTGGGTCACAACAACATAATTTTTTAAGTCCATAAACCATCACTGGACTCTGCGGTCAAATTGTGTTCACAACAAACGCATGGCTGTATTAGCATAGCATTCACAGAGGACAAGGACTTCTGTTTATTTTCTGATTGTTCATTCCCATTGCTGACAGCAGTGGGAGCCCAGTGCCTAAATGCATCATTGGAAACAAAGGTGTAGTTTATAAAGTATATTTTCCAAATGAAGATATTATTTTAAGTTAGAAAATGTAAAGTATATTTCCAAATGAAGATATTATTTTAAGTTAGAAAATGTGACATCCTTATCCCAAGGTGACCAAAAGCATGTTTAAAAGAGAATTAAAGCCACAAGAATCAAGCATAATGTGTTCTTTTAACTCAGACAATATGGTCTACCAAGGGTTAAAATTCACCCAGTGTTTGTGTTTAAAGAGGGGGTATTAAGCAAAATCGATTTTTTACTACCATGTTATAACGTTCCCGAATCAAAAACATGCTTGAAGAGATTTTAGATGTCATCCATGCATGTTTGAGTATTTTAGAGATTTCTCCCAGGCCCTATCCTAACCCTCTTTAAGGGTTAGCTGTAACATTCTGTGCAATGCTCCGCCCACAAGCCTATGTCATCCATGCTCCCACATGACAGCTGATTGTGTTGAGACAGAGCTCTGAAGGAAGAGGGACTTAAAGCGGGGATCAAAGGGAGGGTCAAAAACAAAAGTGAAACTTATAAAACATGTTAAGTTGCTTTTGGCAAATATACCATTATCGAAACAATAAAAAGTAACATGGTGATCTAAATATGTTATGTGTTAGCAGTTAATACCCCCTCTTTAAATCAAACGGAGTAGTCTTCTTGGAGACTGGTGTGTTAATTCTTTCTTTAGGTTTTGAGTAACCTGTAAAGCACCAGCTAAACAGTTTGCAAATAGTTTCTACCTTTACATAAGCCGGCTGCTTCTCCAGGATCAGGTCTGCCACCTTCTTAGAAACCTGTGGAGGGCAGATTTTCAACAGAGAAAACACAATTTTCAGGTGGGAATCATCCTCCATACTACGGGTGTGCTAAAAAAAAAAAAAAAAAAAAAAAAAAAAAAAAAAAAAAAAAAAAATATCGATTATGAAAATCGATACAGTATCGATTCTCCGTTTTCTAGTATCGATATTCCCCCAGACATTAGGGGGCAGTATAGCTGTGCTGCCACATCTTTAATCTTTACTGGAGAAGAGAAGTGAGAAGCGTGCAAAAGAAGCGAAAATGTCAGAAAAGATTTTTCAACCGCCTTCCTCCCTAAAGGCGGACGTATGGGCGCATTTTGGTTTTAAAGCCCAAGAAAGGGGACGTGGGATGGACAAAACTGGCGCCATTTGTATGCATTGCCAAAAGAACGCACTTTGGAGAGGCAAATAAGCAGACTAGCATCCAACTCTCCGCATGCACTTAAGATCACGGACGCTATCGTGCATTATATCTGCCACAGTGTTGTGGAGAACCCAGGCTTTCGCCTTATGATAAAAACATTAGATCAACGCTATGTGATTCCCACATGTAAACATTTGACGGAGGTAAATGGGACATCGCTAGCAAAGCTATTGTGACTGACAACGCTGCTAATATGAGCGTCACGATGGAGCTCACTGGCATGCTGCATTTCAAGTGCTTTGCCCATACGCTCAACCTGGCATCACAGCGTGCTTTGAAACTACCTGTAGTCGCACGTCTTTTGGGTCGCGTGAGACACATTTCAAACTTTTTCAGGCACAGCACAACAGATAGCCACGTACTCCGTCAGAAGCTGCTGCGGTTGCTGGAGCACTAATTGATCGTTGACGTTGTGACCAGGTGGAACAGTGCGCACGACATGCTCCAACAATTTCTTGAGTGGCAACCAGCCATATCTGCTGCTCTTTTGTCAAGTGAGGTGAGAAAGACAGAGAAAGAAGTATGCACCCTCAGTGAGTCAGACATAACGGCTGTAGAGGACATTGTGGATGCCATGAAGCCCATGAAGGTAGCAACATTAGTGATGTCCAAGGAAAATACACCAACACTATCAGTTGTTGCACCACTTCATGCTCAGCTTATCCATGATTTACAAGAGAGTCCATCTGATTCCACCTTGGTGAAAGAAATCAAAGCAGCCATTTGTGAGGACCTGAGCAAGAGGTACAAGGATGAACAGAAAGAGACTCTGTATGCTCGGCACTGGATCCACGATTCAAAGCTTTGCCCTTCCTTCCTGACCATCAACAAGATGAAATCTACATGAAAGTCATCGCAGAGGCTGGAAGAATTCATGACTCGTTTGAGGTATGTTAATTTGCTGTTTCATAAATAAATAAATAAAATGTTCATCACATATCACATTGTAAAGTACAAAGTTAAATATTAAATGGTATACATTAAATTCATAGTTGATTTTAAATTCAAATTAGAATGTGTTTTGACAAAAATTAGGAACCCACAAGTGGGTATATATTATAACTCTCAGTCAGATGACTATAGATGTTTTAGCTTGTTTGTCTTTAAAGTTTATGAACACAAACTTAACACAAACATGTCATTTGCTTTACAATATAGGAAGAGGTTGATCTTGAGACGGTGACTAAGGTCATGCCTGTGGAGGAAGATGATTCTGAAGAAGTTAAAGAGGACAACTGCGCTGCTGGCCCACCACCCAAGCGAGCAAAGGACATATGCAGTTTGGCTAATTTACTTGGTCTAACCTACTGCGCAGGTACTGCTGCGAGACACAGAACTACACAGGACCTTGCAGAAGAAAAGGTGACAAGGTACAAGGAGGCACCAGACTTGTCTCTTTCAGAGGGAAATCCACTTAGTTGGTGGAAAGAGCATCAGAATGAATATCCACTCAAGCCACAGCTTGCAAAAATGTACCTGTGCATCCTAGGGACTAGTGTCTCCTCTGAGCGCGTATTCTCGACAGCAGGAGACATTGTCACTGCTCAGAGAATTGCACTCAGCTCAGACCATGTTGACCAAATTCTGTTTCTAAACAAAAATCTTTAAGATCTTTAAGAAACAACTACAACAAAAATAGAAAGCTAGTAGTTTTTTGTTGTGATTGTTTGGTTATGTTTGCTGAAAAGCAATGTTCTCAGGGCTACTAGTGTTACTGATCAAGTTAACCAAATCAGCATTATTCTAGGTTTAATGAACGTTCTATGTGTGAATATAAATGCAGCATTTGGTTTTAGAATCACAGCAGTATTTAATAGTTACATTGTGAGATCCTTTAGATCAATCAAACTGCACGTGCCTTTGTTCAAGTAATTGTTGAGCTCGTATAAGCTATGGATGATGATGCAGCTGAGCACTTTTTTGAGGTTGTATGTATTGTTCTAGTTAGAAACATGCATTAATCAAAAATCACTTTACTGTGTTCTTTAATCTTCAATAAATGGAAGATAAATGCACCATTTAATGTTTTTTTTTTTTTTTGTGAAAATGGGGTTGATCATTAAGTAAGAGGCTGAAAGCCTTTATTTTTTTCTGAATCGTATCGTATCGATTTGAAATATATCGTATCGAATTGTATCGTATCGAAAATGCACTGTATCGAGATACGTATCACATCGTGGCCTGCGTATTGTGGTACGTATCGTATTGGCAACTTCTTGGTGATACCCAGCCCTACTCCATACTACTGACATTCATTCGTATGTGCTCTGCTACTGAGGCCATGCCGTGCCACACTCTCACCCCGGGCTCAGACTGCACGCGGTGCAGCTCCGGTCTGGTGGCTGCAAGTATTGCGTATACTACAAAATATGAGAGGAGCTCAGACAGCACAGCATGCAGTCCGGTGGCGCCGGCGAAGGTGCCGGCGAAGGTGCCGGCGAAGGTGCCGGCGAAGGTGCCGGCGAAGGTGCCGGCGAAGGTGCCGGCGAAGGTGCCGCGGAGCTCCAGCTCAAATCCGGTGGATTCAATTTTTACTGGACGTCAGAGCCAACCACAAGCCTTTTCCCTTAATAGATAGTTATTGCGTGAACATGTGGTCTCGCTTGTGTAGCTTCAAAGGCGGTGACCCGAACAGCAGAGCCTCCGATTCTCATGTGAGTGTCACACCGCAACGAAACCGGTCCAACACAGGAGTCAGATGGACCAGGTGCAGTCTAAGCAAGGAATAGTTATGCCTATCCTTCTAGTTCTATGTCTATGTTACCAGTTTGACAGTGGTAGGCCCGTGACAGATTTAACTTCGGCTTTTGCTTCTAGTTCTAGTTCAGATTCCCTTTTGTCCTGTTTTTTAGCTCTCTTAGATGTACTGAAGGCCCATTTTAGATATCCACAAGCCGAGAGGCTTGTGTTGTTCCTCCTTCACTTTTCCCTCTGTGTTTGTGGGAACCACTTGAGCCCTGTGTTGTAGAGTACAGATAACTCAGAGTTTGTGCTGCAGTGGATGGTGTAAATCAAACAGCAGGTATTGGTCAGTGTGTGTGGGCTTCCTGAAGACTTCTACCTGGAGACCCTGGTCCTCTCCTACTGTTACTGCACAATCTAAGAAGGCCAGTTTCTTCTCCTTGGCCTCTTCCTGTGTGAACTTGATGTTTGGATCCACAGCATTAATATGTGAAGTAAAGGGTTCCACATCTGTAATAATAATTATGATAAATAACAATAGTATTGAAGGCTCAGATGGATAAATGAGGTGTGGGAGTAAAGAAACAAATATCCCCTGACTAGCCTTTGTACAAACAGGGTGTCAAATACAGTCCAATATATACAAATATGAATAATAATATTAATAATATGTAGATCTAGGCTTCTCTAATTTGACTCCAAAATGGCTTACTATGTATGAATTTAATGTCAGTTAAAAGAAATATAATTATTTGCAAGGTAGTTTGTATAAAAAGTGGCCTATTAAATTGTTATTGACTAAATATTGATATCCACCCCTGCTTGTCTGCTTGCCTATCCATAAAAGTCACCACACCCTATTGCTATTTGAGATACAGCACCACCTCAGGACAGGGGTATATTCTGTTTTCCCTTGGTTCAGTCCGTTTGAGCGATCGTGTGAAAACATGATCCGTACCAAATGAAAACTGTAATAATGTTTCAACTTTAGTCCTCAATCGAAACACGTAATCAGACAAACAGTACTCTAAGGCCCTGGTAGTGTCCTGTATTGTCATTTCCATACTGACAGTAGTACTCTAAAGCCCTGGTAGTGTCCTGTATTGTCGTGTCCATACTGACAGTAGTACTCTAAAGCCCTGGAAGCATAGGCGGAAATCACAGGGGGGACAGGGGGGTCCGGATCCACCCTTTGCTGACTAGTGTCCCCCTCTCCCCTTTCATTAATGCTTTATAAAAAAATAGCGAATTATGGTAAAACTTATTTATATATTGGAATGTATACAGTATCCACACAGTTCACTGTCATTAAATAAGAAAAAAATGAAAATAAAAATGAAAAAACAATCCATCCCTCCCTGTTGTTACACATTGGTTTAATCCGTTGTTTCGGCGACATGCACGCGGGTGTCAGGGCTGTACGTTTGCTGTCATTTTTCGCACGAAAGAGACAGAAAATCTAGCTAATGCCAATAAAGCCTAATCGTAAGTATAAATCAGAAATTCAGTTTTCATATTCTGCTCCGTTACTTTATGTAAACATCCAAACATGGTGAAAAAGCGAGTGAATATGAGGTCACAGTCCGCCAAAACGCAAAGTTACTAAGCTTCGCGATTTGCCAAATATAATGTTATCGACTTTGAATAGTGAAAATATATAGCTTAATGTCATAGACACGGGATCCTGAAAAGGAAGGAGGGGCAGCTGTTACAGAACTTTAACCACACTCTTGTCAGGTAAGTTTATAAGTTTTGGTAGTATACGCTTGCTAGGTACAATATCTGAACTCGGAAGATGCTTCTGGACAGTCAGTGTGAGTGGGGTGTTCTGAGATAAAATGTCAAACGCTGCCAACTGAATGAACAGCAGTGCAGGTCACAACACAAGTCACAACTGTGCCCTGCATCAACAAATGGCACCACTCACATTTTAGCCATTGCCGTCGGGCACTTTTGGCAAGTGCCAAAGGCGCAGTGTATTTTCTTACTGGCAACAGAAGAGTTGAAGAAACAGTGTCCCCAGTGCGGGGCTTTTACAGTGTCTCAAAATCAAAGTGTTGTGCTTAATAATATCCACATTCAGTCACAGTCTGCAGCGTCCCCACGGAAAGTTGAAACCAAACACATAATATGAAGCAAACGCCATCAAAAAACTCCTCGGTCCTGGTAAAAGCTAATTCCAAGGTAAATGTGGTGTAGTAAATATATCTATGCGGAGCGCATGTGTGTAAATCTGCAGCCAAATGAGTCTGCATAAAGTGCGCCATAATCATCCTCCTTCACTCAGGTAACCGCAGAGTAAAATCGTTGTTATCAAAACAAAAAGCATGTGCTCCGCAGCGCTGCCTTTGTTATGAATTGCCATAAGTGGAGAAAACATGGTTCTTTTTAACAATAGTTACTTTTATATGTTATTGTGAATGTTAAACAAGCATCTATTGTTCAGCCTGTTTTTAGACTAATATCTGTGGGGGAGAAATTTTGATTATGGGGGCCTCCATAATCTCCTCTATTAATGGATTTTGTGTGTTTAAGTGTGTTTAAAACATTTACCACTTTGAGATTTGATTTTTTTTCTAAATCTAAAGAAAAAAATGCGGAGTGGCTTACATAGAGTTGTTAGAACAATTAAGTGTTGAATTTCTATTATTTCTATTACTACAATTTTTATAATGTTCAACAATAGTTTGTACAGCTGCACACACAGCTTATTTGCAAATAAATTACCTAAACTGTTTACTGACGACCTTTTCATTGTTTAAATGGCAAATATTCGCTGGTAGGCTAATAATATCCTCATCTTAATAATACAGTTATTGAATTTATGATTCGGTATCATTACAACTCCCTTCGAAGAGATAGTTCTAATTTCCATCGATTTACTGTCCCCCCCTAGACCAAACTGAGAGTATTGCCCCTGCCTGGAAGTGTCCTGTATTGTCATGTCCATACTGACAGTAGTACTCTCAAGCCCTGGTAGTGTCCTGTATTGTCATGTCCATACTGACAGCTAAAGCCCTGGTAGTGTCCTGTATTGTTGTGTTCATACTCACAGTAGTACTCTAAAGCCCTGGTAGTGTCCTGTATTGTTGTGTCCATACTTACAGCGGCTTGCTGCATCTTGAGCTTGTCCCTGTGTTGCTCCAGCTCATGCAGGTTGAGCTCCGGGGGCAGCTTCTGTTCAAACACACACACACATACTCAATGAGGAAGACCACACACCAACAGAAACAGAAATATCACTTTAAGGACAAAGTTGAACCTGAATAACTGTAGGTCTTGATCTAAACAGAACTAGTATAACACCACATGGCAATATCAAATAAGACATTGTGCTTGAGTCTGCTATATAGTTATAATCTATGACACCCATGGATCATTATGTTATAATGGGACATTTTAAATCAGAATATTGAAATGACTTAATAAAAGAAATAAGTCTGTTGACTTCCATGTTAGAAAGCTGTGGTGCCCAATGGGAGCTGACGTCGCCATAAACATCAGCACAACAAAGAGCCGTGAAGCTGTCAGCACCTCCCATGGAGAGCTGCACATTACACTAACCAACTGTGGACTTTTTTTTTCATTTGTACCTAACTGACTATGTGTATCATAGATTAAGAAAATTTTATTTGAGAATGGAGTAAGTAGAGAGCACTGAACATGGGGATTGAGCAGTAAAATGGTGTCTTGAAAGTAAACAATTAAAGATTGCTCAAACATGCATAAATCACTCCAAATACAACTTCAGAGGGTAAATGGTGAGTGGAAACAACTATAATATCGTTAAAAGCTCTGAAAAGTAGAGTTTGCAGAATAGGTGTGCACTGAGAGGTAAATAAAGTATATGCTTCCAGCCGTCACACACCTAGAGCTTTACAGAGGCTAACCAATTAGATGGAGAGCTTCAGCTCACGATAGGAAGTAGGTAGATTTTTTTCACCCCATTTGTTCCAAAATGCCAATGTGGAGCTGCTGATCTCTCTCTATGCATATGAGAACTTAGGAAACTTGGGGGGTAGGGGAAAATGGGAATTTTCAGAGCATTTATGCAGGAGAGTAAAGATTACTCAAACGTTCACAAATCACTCTAAAAACAACTTTGAGAGCTGCAAAGTTTTTCCCATACTTAACACACTCAAATTGATTTTGCACAGTATCTCTCCTTTAAAGTAGAGCTATTCTGCAAAATGGTCAGAGCTTTTAACCATGTTATAGTTGTTTCCCTTCTCATTTACCTTCTGAAGTCATTTTGGGAGTGATTTGTGAATATATGAGCAATCTTTAATTGCCCATTTTCAAGATGCCATACTGCCAATCAATCCCCGTTTTCACTGCCACTGGTGCACAGCCATTGCCCTGTACGTACTTCACTCTTGACTTTTTATTTTCTTAATCGGCGACATCAGCTCTCATTGGGCACCGCAATTTTCTAACGCGGAAGTCAGCGGACTTGTTTCTTTTATTAAGTCGTTTTAGATGAATATTGTGATTTAAAATGTCCAAATTATAACATAATGATCCACAGGTGTCATAGATTATAACTATATAGCAGACACAAACACAATAGGTCTGCTTAAATAAAACACTATAAAGTATGTTTGAAATGATATGCCATTAAATAAAAAGGAGAGTTGCTTACTATCATTGGGTATTGAATCCAGTATCGAATATCAAGCCTTTTCCTTAAAATCAAAATGGGAATTTGAATTTTAGTAATGTGACAAGTGGGCAGTGCCAGGAGGATGTGAGAGGGAGTGAGGACAGGGTGAGCGGTAATTCTTATCATAATAATGACAAAAGTGAGGCAAAACAACTTCTAAACTAAGAGCTCTTCCACCCCAGATGTGTGGAGGGAGGAGCAGGGATTTACTAAAGCAGACCCAACAAGCCCGAGCAGATGTTACAGGCCAGTGGCCCAGAGGATGATGGGTAATGAGGTTCCTGTTGACTGGGAGCCTCATTTCAGATAGAGCTGTTCTCCCAGGATTCTAATGAGATTTCACAGCAGTGTTCTGCACAGCCACACAACCCATCAATCTAAGAGCTGAGCAGGCCAGGGGGAGGCTGTCACTCACACGAACAGGACTAAGTCAGGACTAAACAAGACTAACAGGGTCCTAAGCCAGACCCAAATACAGTCTTAACCCAATCTTAATACCATATCCAATATTTATCTTGCTGTTGTAGCCGATATTTGCCAATACCAGTATTAAGCTTCTAAAATCTATAGTACAGACCACATTTATAGGCAAGTGTATATTTTTCTTTTTTAGTTTAAATATCTGGGATATAAACTCATATTTTCACTCATTTGTCTGTTGTCAAAAGACAAATTGAATGCACTGCGGACAAACTGGGACTTTGACACCAAATATCAGCTACATTTTCCGTATCAGACTGATACTGACACTGAGGATATCCTCCAATATCACAGATATTGCTGATAACCGATAAACCATCCCAAATACTGACCCTATCCACATCCAGTACTGACCCAGCCCTAAGCCAATTCTGACCCAAGCAGATGTGGACCAAATCCAGTTCTAAACCGGTATTAACCCAAACAAAACTCAGTTCTGATGCATCCCAAACACAGTCCAGAGCTCATCCACACCCAGTCCTGTGTGACATAATACTAAACCAGAGCCAGAGCTGACCCAGCCAAATTTAGTCCAGAGTAGTGTTGTCGCAGTACTAAAATTTCAAACTCAGTTTCGATAATAGGGAATAGACTCGATACTCAATACAGATTTCGATCCCATGATGATAATAAAAAACACTTTTTTCTTTAGACAATAGAATGTGATTTTCAACATTAAAGGCCTGTAATCGCCCAAATAGCAACCTTAACAGTGTTGACAAGGAACAGAGCAGAGCTCAAACAATTTGTCCAGTGCAGACCCACGTGCATTTATTTCCGGCACCCAAAAATATTTACAAAAACAGGAGAATTTAAAATCAGCATAGCAGTAACATCCTGTACACTCAGCACCCTCACTTTTAGCAGACTGAGGTTGGCTCCTTTTATAGAGCACCTCCCTTAATTGGTTATGCCCATCCTGCAGCACAGGTAAGTTTCAGCACATCCACAAATATTGTTAAAAATTATCTTTAGCAAAAACAGTGTAAATCTTTAGTCAATCAAATCTGTTAGACAAAACAGAGCTCTATATCAATTAATCAGTGTTAACTGTGAAAAATAAAACAAAATACAACAAGCTAAAATATTTTGACACCCCTCCTTGTCAGCACACAGCTAGAACCCTCTTAAGGTACTCCGGCTCCCCAGGGACACATTTGGCCGTAACACCTAAGATGGCAGACAACATGGGTAAGGTAAGTAGAAATTCCAAACAATTCAATTACAATTAATTTGCTGATGCACTTATACTTATCTTTTGTTACAGGCCAACTTTAGCTGCAACCACTTCAACCAGTCAATAAACATTTCAAACTTCTTTGTGTATTGTCCTTTTTACCTGCTAGCTTTAAGTATAGGCCCGTGTAATGGACTAGCTACATTACAAGGCCCCATATTTAGCTGTTTTCTGATCTCTGTTCTATTGTTGTTTCCTCATCACAAACAGATCTGGAGTTGTGTTCCGTTTGATTCACACATGTTTAACACACAAACCCTGCATATTTAGACTGAGTTCTTCTCTCAAACAGAAAACACTCTGTTTCACCTTGTGATGTCATGTGGTAATACCAGAAGTGCTCCACTGTATTTTTAAACTCCATACACCTTCACTAGAATCATGAGAATAATTTCAGCCCTGGAATTACCAATCTCTACTGAAATGAAGGTAAAAGGAGCTGTTAACTTGAAAAGCTTTGGAGATGTAGACAGACTAATAATAAAGGATTACTCAAACATGTGTGAACGAAACAAAACACAACTCCAGGTATGGTAACAACATTCTAGCATGGCTTAAACCTCACAAGAATCAATTTTGTGTAATATAGGACCTTTAAGTACTTTCTTTTATATTACTCTGTGGCCTTATATCTGTGTAATACCCTCAGTGGTCCAGGTTCTATTCATTCTAAAGATATTCTGGAAAGGTTCATTTCAATCCTCTGGAATTGACTTTTTTAGCATTGATACCTGCTCAAATGAGTATCTAGTTTTGATACTAGTTTTAGTATCGATTAGGATCAGATTTTGAACCAAACCTCGTCCGGACATGGGCCAAACCTCGTCCGGAGCAGCCCAAAGCTTGTCAGTCTTAAAATGGTCCAAACCCAGTCCTATCCCACCTCTGTTAGATCTGGAACAGTGGAATGTGAAGGATTAAATCCCCCTTCTGCTCTTAGATCACTTTCTCTAATACCTCTTGACAGGACATTAGAATTAATTTGCAACACAATATATGCATACACACACAAGCTATTCAAGAGAGCACAGATCTATAACATAACAGTAATGCTGTAGTGTCAGTAAGAATGCTCTGTAAAGACACATACAGGACCTGTGTGCCCACCTGTCTGTCTTTGAGTGCTTTATCTACATTCTTGAAAGTAGTGCTGCCAATCACAATGAATCATTAATCAGGTTTATCATACTTTTTAAAATTGGATCCATCACGATTCATTGCATTGTGCACACATTTTAAAAGGAGCCTAACTTAAATGCAAAATAAAACATTTTCATTTGAAGCAGTTTCACAGTCTAGACATTGTATTTTCTGTTGAATCTGTGAGGCCACATGTCTCAGGTAAATGTACATGACCAACCCACAGGTTTAGTGGGGTTAAAGGCCCTTCGTTGTTTTAGTGTTGTCCTGGTGTCTTCAGTGTTCTGTAGTAGGTTGGTGAAATATTTGGTCAGATCATTTCAGTTTTAGCACTCACACATGACTTTCATGTTCCTTATGGAGTGCACGAGTCCACAGTAACTTTGGTTTGTTTTTCAGGGCGGCGCAGAGCCTCAAAAACAGGACCAGCTGTGTGATCTGCATATGTCCTCGTGAGGACTGATCATTTTATGTGCACGTTTAAACTGCACCATTATCAGTGAAGACTCCCAGTGTGGTTATCAAATAATGTTCAGTCAGACTGTCTGATTAATTTGCATTAAACAGAATTTAATTAATGCATTTTTAATGCATTAATGCATTAACTTCAACAGTCCTGATTGAAAGCCTTTTTGATAAAATTATAATTTTAAAAATTGTTCACATTGATTGATCAATATGAGGGAAAACGTTGACACATTTTTTATTGTCCAGCCCTAATATGAATATTTTGCTCTTCATGAATGTCTCGGTAACAGTAAAGCCATGTTTGATCTGTGTGTGGCTATAAAAACTGCTCCATGAGAAGACCACATGCAAAGTGGCCATAGTCTCTGCCCATATGACAGCACAGACCTGCACGATGTGACCTCCAGCGTTCAGTTGCAACCAAATAAAGCTGATCGAGGCTAGCACTTATAGTGGCTAATCTGCAACCAGATTCCTATTTGGAACACGCCGGCTATCATGTTAGCTATGTCCACATACAGTCTATGTGTGACACTGACCTCCAGCTCGTACTGCACCATGTCGAAGGAGTCGGAGGAGAAGTAGACCTCCTCGATGCTGTCGATGATCTCCTGCTCTGCGGTTGGGTCCAGAGGCTGCTCCCGGAGTTCACGCATCTCCTCCTGAGGGACACGTAGAGTCAGCAGTGTGCAGGACCACACTCATCAAGAGCAGAGCACAGGGCACAGCATTCGCATGTCTCACATTTTAATTAGTATTATTAATAATACACATTTAAAGAGCTCGTATTACACTATTTTCTGATCTATGTTATAATGTTGTGTCCTCATCTAAAACATGGAGTTGTGTTTTGTTTCATCACATATGTTTAGCACAGAAACCCTGCATATTTAGTTCTTCTCTCAAACTGAAAACACTCACTTTGACCACCTTGTGATCACTAAATGCTCCACTGTGTTTTTAAACTCCATACACCTTCACTAGAATCATTTGGATAATTTCAGCCCTGGAATTGCCAATATCTACTAAACAAAAGGTATAAGGTAGCAGTTAACTTAAAAAAATACCACTTCATGACATCACAAGGTGGAACAGAGCATTTTGAGCTTTGGAGATGTAGACAGACTAATAATAAAAGGTTACGCAAACATGTGTTAATGAATCAAAACACAACTTCAGGTATGTTTCTGAGGAGGTAACAATATTATAACACAGGAGTCAATTTTGCATAATATTCGACCTTTAAAGGTAGAGTGCTACAAGACACAGTTCAGTTTAACTGACAGGAACATACTTTTTATTTATATGTTATGCATTAGAACTGCAGAACTGTCATCGGCTCATGTCAGGAGTCTGAACCAGCTCGTGTCAGGAGCTATGAAGTGGCTCGTGTAGAGCGAGGCTCAAGTCTGTCTCTGTTTATCACTACAGAGCCACAGAGAAAAACAAGATGGGCATATTCTTCTGTGTGGATCACTTTGATCAGTCCAAGAAGAGCTCACCGCAGATCTGCTGAAAGCACTGTATTACTTTACTGTCATTTTCACAGCCATATATAGCCTACTGCATTGTACAATAATGTATAATGACATAATAAATATCAGAGTGCATCTAGCACAAATTAGTGTTCAACGAGCCCTGTGTTGTGTCAACGCTTCTGCATAGGAAGCAGTTATTTTTTTAAACCACCAGATGGCACCTTGAGGCGTCATCTACCCATCACTGCCATTTAGTTGTCTGAAGAGGTCATTTTATCACTTTATAAATTAGGGATGCACCAGTGTAGCTTTTTCAGTTCCAATAACGATTTTAAAACTATGGCTTCAAGTATCTACCGATATCTGATATCAACTGATACCAGTAAAGATATCCAAATGCTTCATGCAGCTGTTATTTATCTCTCAAGTGATTACAGAAAAACTTTGCATAAGTAGAAAGACAAAACATTCTGAGACTTTCTGGGTAGACTATAAACAGAAAATAGTTTTATTACATCAAATTAACCTATCTATCTTATCTAACCAGGATATCGGCTGAACCAATATATGGAAGCCAATATCCGATGCAACACATTTTATTGGATCGTCACCGATATTCAAAACCAATATCAGATTAGTGCATCCATAAAGGCAGCCTTTGCTGTTTGATAGCTGTGACAGTTCAAATAGCTTGTGTTTCATTCATTGTGCAACCTTATGCCATACTTGTGACCATTGCGCTCACACAGAGATGACCTGCAGTAGAAATAACTCCTGACCTGACTGGGGATCCTCAGGCTCTCTACAGGGCTGAGGTCGGCCATGTTCTCCTGAGGGCTCTTCAGACCCTGGCACAGAAAACAGGTTAGAATACAGCAGAACATCCTCAACTACACAGGTGTCTTAACATAGAAAATTATTCAAATGCCTGCTCATTCAAATCTGATCCAATTTTAATCAAAAAGCACAACTGAATACAGGTCTAAAAGGTTTCTAGACTCATACAGAAAGTTTACAAAGATCATATCAGGTATGGCATTGGCAACATGGACATTTCTCATTTAGGATAGGATATGTCAATAGGATGATGTCATACTGCTTGGAGTGGGGGGACTGGGGGTGGAAGAGCCGATATTTTACTATCCATTGGGTTTCAAGTGAGGGCTGGCGCTACAATAATTATTTCATATAAAAATATTATATCTTCCTAAGTCCTCAAAGGTTCCCTAAAATCAGGAATTAGATATGTCACTAGGACTGTTGCCATAGCAATTAACAATGTAAAAAAATGCTTTGTTTTGTTTTGTTGAGTGGTCAGATGCTATCTTATTATCAGGAAGCTCATCTGAAATCCATAAATAGCACATGTATTATCATATCTGACAG
>KN473277.1:0-19056 GCA_000787095.1 Periophthalmodon schlosseri
GCACATAGGGACAAAGACCTTAATTTTGGGATTGTGGTCTTGTGGTCTGACGAAACTAAAATTGAACTGTTTGGCCATAATGACCATTGTTACATTTTGTTACTTTTGGACAAAGGGGGAAGCTTGCAAGCCTGAGAACACCATCCCAACTGTGAAATATGGGGGTGGCAGCGTCATGTTGTGGGGTTGTTTTGCTGTAGGAGGGACTGGTGCACTTCAAACTAGATGGCATCATGAGAAAAGAACATTAATTAGAAATACCGAAGCATCATCTCAAGACATCAGCCAGGAAGTTAAAGCTTGGGCACAAATGGGTCTTCCAAATGGACAATGACCCCAAGTATAATGCCAGACTGGTTACAAAGTGACTTAAGGATAACAAAGTCTGTGTGTTGTTCTGGAGTGGCCACCACAAAGCCCTGATCTCAATCCTATTGAAAATATACGGGCAGACCTGAAAAGGCCTGTGCGAGCAGGGCGGCCCACAAACTTGGCTCAGTTACACCAGTTCTGTCAGGAGGAATGGGCTAAGATTCTTGCTAACTATTGTCAGAAGCTTGTGGAAGGATATCCAGAACATTTGACCCAAGTTGTACAGTTTAAAGGCAATGGTACCAAATACTAATGAAGTGTATGTAAACATCTGACTTTGAAAAAAGTAATGACAAAATGTCTAAAAAAAAATCCTTCTCTCATTATTCTTGCATTTAGCAAATAGAAATAGTTTTGGTAATCCTAATTCACCTAAAACAGGAAAAGTTTAATCTGATTTCATGTAAGACAGTGAGAAAAAAAGCATATGTGTCTTTTTATAAAGTGTATGTAAACTTCTGGTCTCAATTGCATATATTTTTTTATTTCCCTGCAGTGTCTCAACTTAACACAGTTACTTAAACACTTGTGTGTAATAGCTTCCCGTGCTGGAGTGAGAGGTGTAAATGACTCTAGTCTATAAATGGACACTAATGGATTTGAGCTGCAACACATGAGTTTAATTAACAGTGAAAAAAAAAACATGAGCATTGTCTCTGGGTCAGTTGCCATAGGAACCACCTACCGACTGGTCAGAAAAAATTACAATGGATTGAACCCCAATTAAAGATTTCAATGCAGTCGGTGAATTATTAAAAACTCCTCAAGGCAACCAGTGTTTGTACCACTTCCTGATCTCTTTACTAGGTACATATGTGCAAATGTAATATATACTGTGGAAATGGTTGCAGCTCACAAACCAAGTATCAGAGATGGAAGGGAATTTAAACTATTTTGAACATGGGATGGACAAACTTGAGTAAATGGCAAGAGGGGCGCCTGCAGGATTCTTTTTCTCTTCCGGTCCGTGTCTCTTTTCTCTCTTTTCTATCCTTGTCTCCCATCTGATGTCTGCAACGTTTCATTTAGTTTCACAAAGAGCTGTTGTTCGTTCTCACGGTTTACTCAATAAGTTTACGCCATCTTCTCTCGGAATGTTTAGGGTTTCCCGCTCTGCACACGGGATTAAAAACATTTGATTACACGGAGCTTGGTATGGGTCCTGACAGCCCTGAACGCACTGACTGAGTGACAAGTCCACGCTGCACAGAGAGAGGGGAGCGAGAGACATAGGCTGGTTATTGAATGTGCGCACGTGTTTTATAGAGTTAATATCGCAGCACCCACAGGACTGGTGTCTGGGTGACAGTGAGAAAATGGTGCTCTGTGCTTCATAAGTCTTACTATACACACACATGCTGGGATAAGAGAGAGAAAAGGAGACCCAGCGTGCATCTAGGTCCCCTGCGTATCCAAATGTCAGAAACAGCAGGTTTTAATCGCTTAACAGCCCTGCCCTCCAAACAATTTGGTCAATAATCACTGTCGTGCTGTTCCATGCATAACTTGGGAGATTCATTTGGATTCCATGGGGTAATTCAAGCTGACAATTAGCATGCTAACAGAACACAGCAGATTTATTTTGACGTTAAGAGCTGCTTAAATAATATAGGCACTAAATTACGTTGTAGTTGTTGAAGTACCACATTTGACTGTTTTATTAGGATATTTTTATAATCTGAGTATTGTTTCCTCTATTAAAAAAATCAAGTTTGGTTGGCTTTGTTTTAATGATTCTAACTGTAAAAGAAAATTAATGAATTGGTGCGAAGATATTTTGTTCCTAATGGACAAGGAGTGGATGAGATGCTCAAAAGTTCACGTATGCTTTTCAGTTCACACAAATACACAACCTCAAAGATGCTATTGCATTTTTTTGCCATAACCCAGTGAGGAATTACACAGCTTTAACGGCCTCTCTCCTCCCAAAGTGCCTATAATGCCAAAGTACATGACAATATGTAAAACCCCAGGGTCCAAGCTTGGTACCCATAAGATACATGTGCATGGCTTGGAAAATATAATGTACTTTCTTCTAAATGAAAGAGTCCACGAGGGTTACTTTTTGCATATAAATGGTCCCTAAAGAGCTGTGGAAAGTACATGATAATGAAATGTAATGATGCTAAATTGAAAAAAGCAGAGGGCAGAGAAAACAATTTACTAAAGACTTGCCCTGTAGAGTTAATCTGTAAAATAGCTCAGTGTAGTCCAAGTTTAAGTAAGATTACACCTGTGGATCATTATGTTGTAATTTGCACTTTTTAAATCACAATATTCATCTAAAATGACTTAATAAAAGTACCATTGATTAAAAAAATAAAATTGGAGAACAAAATAAGCAGAGAGCAGTGGGCGTATGCCGCAGCCGGTGAAAACGGGCAATATGGCGTCTTGAAAATAAGCGATTAAACATTGCTCAAACATGCTTAAAAACTTGCTTTAAAAGGTTCAGGAAATATAGGATATAGTAATAATAAACCAGCTCTACTTGACTGACCGGCCACTGCGTTTGCATAATAATCTAATCGTGATCTCATCCCTGCAATGCTTTTTTGGTCCTAAAGTCATATTTTGATTCATTAATTCTCGAGTTAAAATGGCCGCGCCGATTGCTTTCCAGGTATTTGAGCAAGTATTTTACCGCCCAACAACCAGAAAGTGTGCTGTTAGTGTGCTAGTTGTTTTTAACTTTACCATGACCTGACAAAACTCTGCTCTCTGAAAGTTGTGAAAAGTGTTTTTAAACTCATTGGAATGCACGAGGTAAGCGAGGAGTAACTTTAGACCGCGGCAAACTGTTTTTCACATTTTTTAGGAGAGTAAAAATCAGGTACAGCGCCTTTAATTCAGCTGTCAGCTCAAACGCAGATGCTTTTCCCCACCCACTTCGCCTTTTGGTTATCTTCTGAAATGCCCTGAGTGAGTGAAGGCTGGATTCAACCGATCACAGACGTGAACTTTCAGAAGAAGCAGATAACTTTATTTTCATGAGGCAATATAAAAGTATAAAATGCACATGAATCGAAATTGTGATTTGGCTCCAAGAAAACTGTCACCCATCACTACTAGAAACCATCATGAGTGGGAAAAAATATATATAAAAGGAAAGGAGATACGAACCCAAGTTTGAGTATTGCAATTTAATTTGACAGATAAATTATTATGCAAGCCTCTTTGGTGTGAGAGGTCTTTCATATAATATATATCCAATCTGTTCATGTCTAAGTATCATAACACATGCAGAGACATGCGCTTGAACTAATCAGAGAAAGAGAGTGAAAGAGAAAGAGAAAGACAGAAACAGAGAGAGAAAGAGAGGGGCTTTTGTGAATAAAATCAATATAAGCCAAACAGACACGTTTTATTAACATGTGACACAAAATACCAACAGAACAGTATCGACAGACTGAATGTTCATCTAACTGTAAACATCATCATTATCAAGACAAAACAACAACAAGCATGAAGCAATAACTTTATACAGTAAAAATCCATTATGAGCTAATTGAATGCTCCATATTCAAGACACAACAGCACGAACCCTTTGCCCCTGTTCAATACCCTACAATAATTATTAATGTCTCTAAGGAAATTAATAGATAATCAGAGCTGAATTATGCCCACTTTTCATGTTTCATTTAACAAAAGGAGAACTTGGTCTTGTTCTAAAGCTGCTGTATTCTGGGCTTAATTCAGTGTAACTATACAAGAGTTCCATTAGTTAGTACGATCCTTAAAGGGGGGTATTTTACTTCGATGGGGTATTAACAGCTAACACCGAACATATTTAGATCACCATGTTACCTTTTATTGTTTTGAAAATGCTATATTCACCGAAAACAACGTATGGACATGTTTTATAAGTTTTACTTTTGTTTTGGCGCTCCAAGTAGTCCCTCCTCCCTTTGCTCTCCACGCTAAGTCACTCCCCCTTCAGAGCGCTGTCACAACACAGTTGGCGTGCATCCCGCTAATGAAACTACTGCACATCACGTCAGGTTTGTAAAGCTGTTGTGTACAGCTTTGTATCCTGATTTTGTATATTTATGGAGAATTGTCGTGTGGGAGCATGGGTGTCGTAAACTTGTGGCCTGATGTTACCGATAACCATAAGAGAGTTTGAATAGGGCCTGGGAGAGATCACTAAATTACTCAAACATGTTTGGATGACATCTAAAACCTCTTCAGACATGTTTTTGATGAGGGAACAACGTTATAACATGGTAGAAAGCTCCAAAAAGTCAGTCGTTTTGGTAACACTCTTTAACCATACTTGTAGATGTTCAGATTTTGAACAACATAATCAAAGGTTGAGGAGTGTTTCTTAATGGATCCAGGGATACACTTCGGTCACAAATGAAAAGGTACATACAAAAGACTCGTAGCCATAGGCACAGGTGAGAATCCATGCTTGCAATACATTTAAAAGGTGCTTTATAACATCTTTGTCTCACATAGATAGAATATATAGAGAAGTTCATAATTCTTTGTCTGTTGTTTGGGGTTTTTAAAGCTGCTTACGCTTGAAGCCACAGCAAATATATATGAATAAACAAATATAAACGCTCAAAGCAGTCCATCTCTAACCACAATGTGTCGCTTTCTCTCTAAATCCCAGACTCCAGGGACACCAGGCCGGCAATGTTCAGACTTAAAAGAGTGGATTTGGGCCCAAAGAATGATGGGAAAAAAGATGGATGCTGGACAAAATCCTTTTTTTGTTCATGGTAACAATAACAGTTATGAGGCAGGTGCAAGATACTAACTTAAAGAAGACCTGTTGTGCTTGTGTGTGCTATGTAGTTATAATTTATGACATCCGTGGATCATTATGTTGGTTATGGACATTTTGAATTGCAATATTAATCTAAAACGACTTAATAAAAGAAACAAGTCCGCTGACTAATGTGTTAGAAAACTGTGGTGCCCAATAGGAGCTGACATCGCTGTAAACGTCACCACAGCAAAGAGTTGGCACCTATGGATGGATGGAAAGCTGCAGATCACACTAGCAAAGAGCGGAACAATTTGTACCAAAATGACCTGCCAACTCCTCGCCTATGACTGATTAAGAAAATAAAATTGGAGAAATAAGTAAGTACAGAGCAGTGGGCGTGTGCTGGTGAAAACGGGGATTGATCGACAATATGGCGTCTGTAGAAAAGGCGATAAAAGATTGCTCAAACATGCACAAATCACTCTAAATACAACTGCGAGAGGGTAAAAGAGAAGGCGGAACAACTATAGCGTGGTTAAAAGCTCTGAAAAGTCAATTTTGCATAATTTGTCTGTTTAAAACATATTGCACCAGAAGACTGAAGAGATAGGGTCATTGTTGAGGTTCACTGGTGAATTTGGTTTGTAATTCTTGACAGTTTAGGACGCAGGCTTTACCAGAGGAGATTTCAAGCTGACTGTGAACAGATGGTGAGAAAAGACGCAGTGTGTGTGCGTATGCGTAGGCTGGTCCCTGTCATGTTTATGTATGGGACAGCCTGCTTCTGCCGGTCCATTTGAAGTGCCTGATGCAAACTACTGCCATCATTAGATAACAGCAAAACAATTTGACTAACCTTTGACCAGTAGCATCTATAATCCAGAAAATGGGTAATGACTAGTTGTTTGTGTCTATAGTATAATAATTCCTCATATTACAGCTGCACGTGCTTTACACCCAGACTCTCCCAAATAGCTGTCATTATTGGGGCGATTGTTTGTCCACTGATCTGTCGAATTGAAGGTTGGCGGTTCGAATCCCGCTCTTGACATAAAACGTCATTGGTCGACCGGTCAGATCCACAGTTTGACGGTGCGATTCCAGCTCCCACAGATGAATGCTGTCATCGCGTCCTCGGGCAAGACACTTAACCCACCTCGCCCCCAGTGTCTGCGTACACTGGTGTATGAATGTGTGTGTGTGAATGGGTGAGTTGATGTAAAGAGGTTTGAGTGCCTTGAAGGTGGAAAAGCGTTATATAAAAATGTGACAGTTTACCATTTACCATTCCCATTATTTACTGACTCCACACTGAGCCACTAAGTCTGTAGCCACAGCTGCCCTGGGACCGGGAGGCTGACAGTGTGAGCCATCTGCCCCTCTGACCACCACCATTCACTCATGCACACACCACACTCATACTAGGCCAGATGTTTTGTCAATAGGCAACAGATGTATTTGAGTGCGAGTCAATAAAGAGGCAGCAATGACTCAACAGGTTCACTGTGCATATTGTTGTTGTGTCCTTCGGCAAGACAAGTCACCCACATTGCCCAGAGTGAATGTAGTTTGTCAGTGAGTTACAGTCATCAGTGGGGGTCACAGTGGTCAGCAGTCAGTCTACCCCAGCGGGAGTGACCTTGGGGAAAGAAGGCGCCTCATTGGTCCGTTATTAATGTTCATATCTTGATTTATGGACAAAATAGGCAAATAAAAACACCAGGATCATGTAGATGGATTAATACGAATATTTTAAGACCGAAATGATGAGCCTGACAGCAGCAGTTGCGAAGAGAGGGGCGACAGTTTTTCAATAGAAAGTGAATTTTTTTATTACAGGTGATTAATTTGAAGCCTATCACTGCATTTTCTATGAAAAAGTGGATTGGCCATCACAGTCTTTTAGTAGAGAACAGCACTGTATAAAATTTATCTATAACTACTTCAAAACTGCCAGAATACTTCACCTACTTGTTGATCATTGATACGGGAACATTTAATACCAGATCACATGACTGCATTAGGCTAAGGACCAGTCGCGCCAAAACTGAGACGGGAAAAAAGGGCTTTTAGTTGTTTTGCTTCACAAAAATGGAACATACTCCAAGGAAAAGCAAAACTGGATACTTTGGTGACACAATTGTAATTTAATAATCTGGTAATGAACTTCTATACACACACCTGCACCTGTTTTAATGTTTTATATGGACTTGTGTACTTGTTTGTTTTGTTTGTTTTTCTGTCTGTATTGTATTTTAAACAGGGCGCCCGTGAAAAAAGACTTGTTTGTTTGTTTGTTTTTCTGTCTGTATTGTATTTTAAACAGGGCGCCCGTGAAAAAAGAGAGCCCAAGTGTTTTCATTGGGTTTCCCTGTATAAAGAAAGAATTGGAGCCCATGTTCACTTCCTATTAGGAACTCAGCGGCCAGCACGTTAGCTATGTCCATTTATTTATACAGTCTATGGTAGTGAATACGTAATGCACAAAATTGTAAGATGAAGCTAAACAAGTGGATGACACAATAGAAAAGTAATGCATTATTACAGGCATTGTCTGTTCTCAAAATTCTGAGCTGTTGTCTTCTGGTCCCATCTGTGGATTGACTGCCAAAACTGCTTAACCTTCTGGCTTTATAAAATCGAAATGTGAAACTGGAGTGAGGACAAAACTTGTGCTGCTACATTTAAAACAGCTCTTTTCCCTCTGTCGGATTCAGTAAATCTGACGGGTCTTTCACGCCATAGTTTGAGTAATTCATTTTGAAGATGACATTGGGAATGATTTCTAAAGGGAATACAATCACCGCCACTGAACAGATCTGAAGCCAAACAAACACATTCGCCCCGTATTGAAATGCCGTCCAGCACATTTCGAAATTCAACAGCACATGTGGCTTATCCTTTGTATTCCCTGCCCGTTCTTTGGGATATATTATTCAGCGGCAGATTGAAATTGTCCTGTTCAGTAATTGCTAGAAAAAGTGCCTAAAATAAATATAAAATGGCTGGATAATAACGGTTTCATTCAAGCCCAAGATTGACAACATATGCAAGAAAATCCAAATAATTGCAGGTTCAGTGCGTGTCTTAAGTGTGTGGGAGGTTTTCCAAGGCTGCTGAATCATACTCATTATACCTGAGCGAGCTTGTGTTTTGTTTCATTTGCACGTGTTTAACACACAAACCCTGCATATTTATGAGTTCTCCTCATGAAACATAAAACCCTCTGTTCCACCTTGTGATGTCATCGTGTGGCAATACAGGAAGTGCTCCACTGTGTTTTTAAATATCGTCATTAGAATCATTTAGATGATTTCAGCCCTGGAATTTCCAGTCTCTGAACTAAATGTAAAAAGGAGCTGTTAACTTGAAAACTACCTCTTCATGACATCACAAGGTGGAACAGAGCATTTTGAGCTTTGGAGATGTAGACAGACCAATAATGTTTTTGATGGGGTAACAACATTCTGACATACAACTGACAGGGGAACCAAAGAGACAGAACTCAGGGAACAGTTAAACAATGTTTATTTACAGCTTTTAGATGTACAAATGAAGGTTGACTGATCAGATAGTTGAGAGCGGGATTGTTTGCAGTTGTCCTGGGGAAGATCGTGGGCAGCGGGGTCAGAGACGAGGTGAGCCGTACCGGTCGTGGAGAGCAGGGTCGGAGACAGAGGAGCTGGGCGGGTCCAGGAAGCGGGATCTGACGAGGAGCAAAAACATCCAACTTAGAAACGAGTATAATTGCAAAAACATGAGACTGAGCCAAGCAGAACTGTACCACTGTGGATACGCAGACAATCTGGCGCTGAGTGTCAGGTCCGGGCTCCCTTTGTCCTCCCCAGGTGCAGCTTCATTACTCATTAGTTGCAGGTGTGAATGGGAGGAGCCCAAATCTCCTCCCAGCTCCAGGCTGTGACACAGAAGGGAGGGGGAAAAAACAGCACAAAACACAAGGCAGACTAGGATCTTGACGTCACAAGAGTAACTTTTGCGTAATATAGAACCTTTAAATGACTTCACTGGTTTCCATAGTGATTTTCTCAGGTAATACTCTGCCAGTCCAAAGTTTGTACTGACAAACCTTCTCATACATTGTAATAGCATTTGTTGCAGTACTGGTCTCATAGAAGGCCTGTAATGTTAACACTAGCATCAGAAGCAGTTAATATAATAATTTAAGTTATTCACAGATAATACAAAATCATTTCTTTCACTTCTATAAGCTATGGAGCTCAACAGTCCCACCCGCTTCTAAATCCCAGGTGGTATTTCATTTTTCCCATAGACTTCCAATAGAAATTCAAATTAGTTTAAAGATAACCAGCTATGTGGTAACTAATATCCATAATACAGTTGTTTTTAGTCCAAAAAGCACGTTTAAAACACAAGATTTGGAAAATGTTTTAATAACATAGTGATTCATAAAGTTTCAGAAACAGAAAAAATAAAAAATATAGGTCTTGTCATCATTAGTTACTGATTAGCCCTGTGCAAGCTTTCAAATTTCTAATATCATTTTTTGGAAAGTCTATAGAGAAAAGTAATGGAAAATCTACTTGCGAAACCAGGGGGTGAACAATATCATTTTTTGGAAGTCTATAGAGAAAAGTAATGGAAAATCTACTTGCGAAACCAGGGGGTGAACGGTCACTGTAGAGATCCATGTAAGATTTATGAAGAATTATGAACAAAGAAATAAGTAAGATGGAATCCCACAAACTAATTATTGCTTTGTGTTGTAACATTGTACAGGTGGCCACAGCTTTGGAGGTGCTGAAGAAATGGTCCATAATCCATGCAGATCTTAAAATGAATGACGTTATGGTCTGTAATCGCGCCCAGAGGCCCATCCAGGTCAAACTCATAGACTTTGGCTTGGCCCTTTACACATCCGAGGCCAAACCAGACTTTGACATCCAGCATGTGTGCTTCAGGTGAACTATGGGACTTAAGTGGAGACACTACAGGCAACTCTAATGTTTGATTATGAATCTAATTGCTCACATTGATTTATATGGAACATTGTAAATTCAAAGTCAGTTTCATCAAAATGCATTGTCTCATTTAGTGACACAAAGATCAGCTTCACGCTCGGCTGCAAACTGCCCCAACACATATTGCAGGTCCTATTTCAATGAAGCCATCAGGACAACATCATCTGCAAACGTCACCACCTCCCGCACAAGCTCAGACCATCCCAGCGAGGTGAAATTCCATGTCCCTAGAGCCAGTTTCCATGTCCGGAGATCCACTCGTCGAGACCCCCGCCTTTGCCTGGAGTTGTATTTTGTTTCATGAATCCATTAATCCAAAGTCGTCTTCTCTGAGTGCTCAAAAATGCTCCAAATGTTAGTGCTTCCATCGACATTTTTGCAGTTTTCGAATGTTAAAATTTGCTCCCGCTTGCGCATACAAAGTCCGATTGGGCTCAAATTCGAATCAGTTGTAAAACTTTCTTGTCTAAACCTACTCATTGTGAAAGAAACAAAATTGCCGTGATAGCGCCTCCTACAGAATAACAAATTAATTTGTATGGAGGGCCAAGCATTTAGTTTTCCCAAATGTTGCGAAACTTGACACAAAATTCCATTTGGTCATCCCAATCAATAAAGTCAATCAGACCCATGCCGTTTTTTTGCACCGTGTTGCCATGGCGATGCGCCAATATGCCCATGTTATCATAATTTCCCCAAATGCCAAAATTTCCCATTGATTGAGAAAAATATTAGTTTCATGGAATAATATGAAATCATCCCGGTCAAAAAAGTTAAAAGGACCCATGTCATATCTTTCACTGGGTTGCCATGGCAATGCGCGAAAGAGCCCATGTTATACGAATGGGAACATTTCCTCATTTTCGTACATTTCAAAGTAATATAACAATTTCTTAGCTTCATTGAAGAGCATGCAATTTGGCACAGTGACTCTTCAGGTCTTCCCTGTCAAAAAAGTTCAGGGGCCAAGTTTGTATTTTGCACGGTGTTGCCATGGCGATGCCTCAAAAACCCACGTTATTGCATTTTGTGCATCAGCGCTTCCAATATGTCTAGACTTTGTTTAGTGACAAGTAGAGCCCAAAGCTGCAATAAAACAGAGACAAGCGGCGCGTTAGCGCCACCCTTGGAGAGTGGCCGAGTTTCAAAACTTTTTCTCCTCAACAGCATCAGGTAGACTATATTAAACAAAATAAAAACTCTGCGCTAAAGGTTTACCATGTGCTAAAACGGTTTATCCAGGCATGGGACTGACACAAAGAGAACACTGGTTTCTGTCATGGGCTGGAAAGTTAATTATCAACCTTTCCATACTTAAAATGCCACCTGGTTGTCTCTATGGAGATATTATTGCTTTGCCTAGAATGTTCCACAGTATAGCATTAAACATATCTACCTCCATGGTATCTACCAAGCAGGTGGCACAACCAGGTCAAGTTAGAGGTACAGTCTGTGGAGAGGCGACCCCGCTCAAGGTAAGCACCCGTGTTATCAAGGTCTTTTTGCCAATATAAACATCTGTAATTTAAGAGTTTAGCAAATTGATTTGCTTACACATTACAAGAAAAATAAAATAAAAACTCTGCGCTAAAGGTTTACCATGTGCTAAAACGGTTTATCCAGGCATGGGACTGACACAAAGAGTACACTGGTTTCTGTCATGGGATCATTCATACTTCTCTACCATATTATCTTGTTTTATGCGTAAAAAACAAGACTAATGATTATTGTTGACAACTCTACTTTACTCATAAATGCAGTATGTAAATCAAAAACTTTACTTGGAAATTAAAAATAAAAACACCATAGCGTGAGGTGTTCTGTGGGACTGTGAATTACAGCTATCGAACTGCTGTTGACACTTATATCTCTGTCGCTATGGGCTGTCCTGTAGCGTTGAGTAAGTGCCCGTTATTAGTTTGCACCAAATGCGGCACGTCATTAACATGTGGTTGCCATGGAAACCAAAGAAGATGAAAAACCTGATTGTCCACATGTGGCCTTGTGTGTTGTTTAGAAATGTACAAGCCGCTATACAGATGAAAATTAGATGAAAATACTGTGTCCTTGTAAATACAGGTGAATGACTGCACCATAAATCTGCGACATTAGTTTGTCCACTGATCAGAAGGTTGGCGGTTCGAATCCCGCTCTCAACGTAAACATCATCGGTAGATCGGACAGATCCACTGACCTACAGGTTGGCGGTGTGATTCCAGCTTCCACAGATGACTCCTGCCATTGTGTCCTTGGGCAAGACACTTAACTCATCTTGCCCACAGAAATGGGTGAGTGGTTCCTTGATGTAAAGCGCTTTGAGTGCCTTGAAGGTGGTAAAGCGCCATATAAAAACGTGACCATTTACCATAAAGTGCGATAGTTGGCTTTGACTTGACATTTGCAAATAGCTCATAGTTTAAAATTGAGCTGTGGGGCAGGTCAAACAGGTAGAATTTACTTCTGTTGAATTGTGAAAATGTACAAAATTAGTCCTGGCGCATGTTTAATATGTAGGCTGTCTCTGAAATTACTTGGCCTATCCCCATGAAAAACAGGCTGGCATAAAGTGGTATGCGACTCTTAACAAAAAAAATGACAAAGTTCAAACTATGTGGATTTTCTGAAATTATAACATCAAATTTGGGGCTTTTTATAGTACTTTACACACAATAACCCTGGTATTTCTGGTATTA
The DNA here is from genome assembly GCA_000787095.1 of Periophthalmodon schlosseri. Taxonomy (NCBI): domain Eukaryota; kingdom Metazoa; phylum Chordata; class Actinopteri; order Gobiiformes; family Gobiidae; genus Periophthalmodon; species Periophthalmodon schlosseri. The sequence continues at coordinate 12,786 of KN473277.1, forward strand.
CAACTTTGGCAATGTGAACCTTGCACCAATTTCTTGCCTGGGCCACAAATCTACTGACGTGTGAAATCAAAAATAGACAAGGGACTTCACAGAGAATACTTGTGTGATGTAAATGCCAAATCTCTGGAGACGGACAAAACATGCAGAATTACAGAATGAGGATAGAACATTATAATACGATGTAACAATAACAGAAATATTGTGATATCATATGGTCAAAAGTCTCAAAATAATGTCATAGGCCATCACAATATATCAAACTACAAGTCTTTTCAGTTATATACATTGTTTTTTTGCAGTAAGAACTAAAAAAACAGAGGAAACAACCATGATCCTTTTCTCCATTTGAGTCCAGACAACATGAAGACATAACTGTTATTCACTTTTATATCTTAACTATTTAGAACATGACATAGCAGCACTAAAGGCTTGTCAAGGTGTTCAGAAAGGAAAAAGTAGCATATCCACGCTTCTGTCGTGCTAATACTGTATTGTGAGATTTGGACCTTGTTACATCCCTACTGTTAGTACATAGTTGCATAATATAAGCCATATAGAGTTTACGTAATACAGTCACTTGTGAGATGCAGGAACAGAAACACACAGAAGTCACCAGTCTGTCGGAGGAGTGTCACACTGTAAACGTGGACTTGTTCACGTACACTTTCTGGAAATCACAGGAGCATCGCTTGTGGCTGCAGCTTCTTTCATCTGTTCATGTCGATAAGCGTCTGATGTAGCCTCTAGCCAAACACCTGATATGAGACAGGCCAGCAAGCCACACGGTGAAGGGCGACAATGCTAAATTTATAACATGCATTAACATGTAGTTCACTGATTATGAACAATATTCACCTGATTCCGGAAGTTGCTGCGGGCGCCGCCATCGTCATTTGGGTTGTATTATTTTGTATGGGGCTGTAAGCAAATAAGTTCTATATGGATTACAGAGCTGTTTAAAAGCCTCCCAGAGAATCAGTGCTGTGTTGACATATTGGGTCACATGAACATAGAACGTTGCACACAAATCAACCTACTTTATATCATATTTTAGCTGCAAAACTTTTCTCAAATTCTCTATTGAAATGAATGGGATTCCCACTTAACCGTAAGGGCCACCGCAAAGAGCACTTCAGTAGCATTTTGAGGCAAAAGTGGGCGGGGTCGAATAAGGTCAATAGAACTGAAGGTTAGAAAAACAGATATTTATCACTTGTTTAGACTACACAGTTTGTCAAACTAAAAATATACAGTAATTTTCAGTGCCACGTTAGGTGTAGGGGTATGCCGCCTGGTCGTCTCTATGGAAATATTATTGCTTAACCTAGAATGTTTCACAGTACAGCATTACTGCATATCTACCTCCATGTAAAGAAGCAAACCACAGCACAACCAGGCCAAGTTACAGGTACAGTCTGTGGAGACGCAACCCCGCTCACAGTTAGAATGCGCGTTATCAAGGTATTTGGGCGGCAATATAAACACCTGTACAACATTTAAATGCAAAATATTACAAGTTTAATGCCGTACTGTGCAACATTTCAGACAAAGCAACAACTTCACAGAAATAAGCAGGTGGCAAATGCTCCACCAGAAAAGTTACATAGTGTATCTTCAAAAGTTGTGCAAATTTTGGCTTTTTCTATCAATGTATGTGATGATTGACATGTTAATTTGGCAGAGGTTATGACTCAGATGTCAAACAGAATTCACATAATCTAACTGCAGACTGTTATCGATCATATCTGTAACTATAAAACGTGGTCTCTGTGTTAAATGTAATTGCCGTCCTTGCTCCTTCGGAGGCTTCTGAGCTGTCATGCTTGTCATTTATTTGGACAGTAATGAAATAAATGAGAGTTATTTTTAAGCACATCCTTTTGTTTGCATTATTGTCTTCTTTTTTCCATATATGGTTTTAAATTACAAAGCCATGCATGTTATTTATACACTGACTTTTCCAAGGTCTCGTCGTCTAATGTTTGCTATAGTTGCATCCACAGTATTGGCAGCCATGACTGAGTGTCTTTATTAAAGGGATGACCACATGTGAGGGTCAGTGTGGACTACAGTGTTTGCTTTTAACCTTTGTCAGAGATTGCTTCTGCTGGGTCTGACTAATATAACTTGCATTAATTTGCCTGGGATGGTGCTTCTACACATAATCAAAATACCAGATGGACAAAGCTCTCAGTGCTTTGACAAAATAACTATAATTAATTATAATTATAATTAACATGCATAGAAATACACAGACTCAAATATGGTGGTTTGTGGCCCTGTTTTTATTTTGTTATCAAAATATATATCATTAAAGATGCACTATGTAACTTTTCTGCTTTTCACATGCCTACTTAGCCTGGAATGTTCCTCAGTATGGCATTACACTTCTCCATGGAGACAAGTGGACAACCCCCACCAAGTTGTAGGTCTGTGGAGACGCGAGCAGGTCACATGTTTTTTTTAGCAGTAAAAACATATGTAATTGAATAAATGCCAGAGAGACATGTTTAATGCCATACTGTGGAACATTCCAGGCATATCAATAACATTTCCATGGAAACATGGAGCCCCAAAAGTTACATGTGCAACACAGTGCAACTTTAAAGATGATCTCACAAGTTTCAGACAAATCCATCAAAATAAAAAGGCCTAACATAACCCAACGAGGGACATTTCAAATCCATTTCTGATTTGGGTCGGCAGTGTCTCCGGTGACGCTGTCGTACTTAACTAGTTTAGCTGAAACTTTATACCGCCTTTGTGCCTTTTGGCAAGAAAGGTGTGTTCAGTTTTTGACAATGGCATTAATATTGCTAAAAAAACAAAAACAAACTGTTAGTGGGTTCAACTCTCCCCAGATCTGACCTGTAACTTGGCCTAGTGGAATCACCCGCTTGTCTCTATGGAGATAGATCACTTTAATCCCACACTAATGAACACTCTGGGAAAAGCAAGAAATCTCCAAGCAGGGGGCAAACCATTTACATGAAAAGTTCCACAGTGCATCTTTAATGCAGCAGTTATGTTGTGTTACGTAGCAGACCATAGACTGTTCATTCATTTGTGGGAGACGGCCCTGTTTGTGTTTGATGAATTACATATTAACTTAAAGCAGGGAGCTGAACTGATTCTTGGCAACTGCTGCTGTTTCAGACCCAAAACCCACAGGACGCTGCCGCCTGCACAGAAGTAAAGCTTTTGGCAAACACAACAGGAAATCGATGTCTGTTAAATGCCAAATAAAACATCAATTTTTTTTGGAACAAAGCCAAGGTCTATTTCAAAGATATAAAGAAGAAGCACATTTCAGAAGAATCGTATGAATGAAGGCTCCGCTTTCATTATTATTTGTTATGGAGCTTTTGTGGATATAAGAAGACACAGAGTCAGCATAATGTCAGCATAAAAACAACAAAACAAAACTAAACAAAACACTCCACCACAGCTACTACTGCCAACTGTTTATAAGTTGGTGGTAATAGCAGCGAAGCTAAACAAATAACAATTCTAACTGTTTTATTTGAAAAAAAATAAAAAGAGTAAACTGCACCCCTCCCCCTTTTATCCCAACCCGGCCTTTTTATATATATATATGTGTGTGTGTTTGTTTCTGTTGTTGTTATGCATGTGTCCTGTGTTTTATTGTATTGTATGATATTTTTGTTTTGCCTCTTGTCTGCAAAGAAAACTAAACTAAAATAAAATAAATAAATACATATATATAACACCGTATTTTTCGGAGTATAAGTCGCACTGGAGTATAAGTCGCACCAGCCAAAAAATGCATAATAAAAACATATATTTCACACATAAATCGCATCTGAGTATAAGTCGCACCCCCGGACAAACTATGAAAAAAAGTGCAACTTATAGTCTGGAAAATACGGTAATATTAATAATAATAATAATAATAATAAATAAGACAATGTTAGCATAGAAATTATAATATTAACAACATATCGTTTTTGTTTGGTAAATGAAACTGCATAATTCCACTGCGTTTTCCAAAAGCTGGTGCATCAGTTCGTTTTTGTTGATAAGTGACCACATGCCTTGACCTTGCCGTGCTGCAGTGTTCTTCAATCAGTTTTTACCACATCATTAGATTAGAGGACCGGACAGTCAATGGTTACTAATCAGAGATGTTTTACACCTCATTTTCTTGCATATGGCCCAGCTAGAACAACATATGTACTTGCATATTCATGGAACATAAGGAACATGTGTATTTTTTTCTTCAATTATACAATAAAATGGGCATTATGCAGCAGTGAAGTTAATTATGGGATGTAGCATTTATAGCACCTATTTATTTCTATTGAGGGGTGCAGATGATGAAGTGGGGCCATATACAGGGGCAAAGGGAAATAGGAGGTATGTAATTAATTATATATTGTTATTCAACACATCCTATGATGATGAATGGAAGCTGGAACCTGGACAAGCAGTGTGTCAATACAAGATCAAAGTTAAAGGTCCTATATTACACAAAAGTGACTTTTGTGACCTTTTAGCCGTGTTATAATGTTGTTACCTCCTCAAAAATATACCTGGAGTGTTTGTGTCGTGTTTTGTTTTGTTCATGTTTGAGTAACCCTGGTTTATTAGTCTGTCTACATCTCCAAAGCTCAAAATGCTGTGTTCCACCTTGTGATGTCATGATGCGGTAGTTTTCAAATTAACAGCTACAGTTTACCTTTAGTTCAGTAGAGATTTCAATTCCAGGGCTGAAATCATCCAAATGATTCTACTGAAGGTGTATGGAGTTTAAAAACACAGTGGAGCACTTCCTATATTACTGCATGACATCACAAGATGGAACAGAGTGTTTTCCATTACAGAAAAGAACTCAGCCTAAATATGCAGGAGTTTTGTGTTAAACATGTGTGAATGAAACAAAACACAACTCCAGGTCTGTTTGTGATGAGGAAACATTATAACATAGATCAGATAATAGCATAATATGGGCCCTTTAACCTTGTAAACGCCAGTGTCCGGACGACTCGGCCAGTCAGCACTGCCAAAAGAAAAGACGGACTTGCTACCTGCTTGTCTCATTGGAGATGCTATTGCTTTGTCTAGAATATTCCACAGTATGACATCAAGCCTATGTATCTCCATGGAGACTAGCAGGTAAGGCCACCAGGCCTAGTTACAGATCAGATCTGTTAAGAGGTGACCCTGCTTACAGAAAGAACGTGGGTATTTTTTGAGCAATAAAACCCTTGTAACTGAATAAATACAAGATCAGATATTGTCATACAACAGAAGGACATTAGATGAAACAAGCAGGTTGCCGGCCCTCCACCGGGAGAGTTAGATAATTAGATAGATAAGAAAAAATATGACACCATAGTTCAATGAGGTTCATCTGGTCTTCCGTTAATATATTTTAATAGATTCTTTTTTCAGACCATGGTTTAGTTTGTTTTCATACCTGCCAGTTTCGACTGCTCACTATCTGTCTTCCCATAGACTTTATAAAGTAGTGGACTAAGGGATGTAACGTCACCTACAGCGTTCGACTCCAGGCAAATGAAGCTCATCGAGGCTAGAGCAGTTACAGGGGCGAATTTGGAGTTTAGGCCCATATTTGGAATTCCGGCTGCGAGTATCATAGCAACCAAAAAGCCAATCTGGAGCGAGGCTGTTGAACGCGCCTTCCTCGTACCGCTGGTTTAGCAGGGCTTGGGCGCTTAGCAACACTGTCAATCAAACCTGTTGCTAACGCCAGCGGGAGCTACCTCGGGGAAAGAAGGCGTCTGATTTGTTACTAATGTTCATATCTTGATTTATGGACACAATAGCAAAATAAAAACACCAGAATCATTCAGGGCGGGTTAATACGAACATTTTAAGACCAAAATGATGAGTCTGATAGCAGCAGTTACAGAGAGAGAGGTGACAGTTTTTCAATGTAAAGTGAATTGGAGCCAGAGTCAATGGAGCCAGAAGCGCGCCCATGAACACTTCCTATTTGTAACGCGGCGGTTAGCAGGTTAGCTATGTCCGTTTATATATACAGGCTATGGGTCAATATATACAGTCTATGGGTCATCCTCAGAGTGGTCACGTGATGTCGCTGTGACATGTCTGGCCAGCTGATTTAAACAGGTTTTGTCTTTCTACCGGTGAAGGCAAAGCGACAGCGCCATCTGCAGTCTGACTTCTTCCTGCCACCACTCGTAAGAAGACAGCGCCGAAACCGGTTTAAATCAGCTGACCGGACATGTCACAGCAACATCACGTGACCACTCTGAGGAAGAGC
>KN473277.1:19108-31297 GCA_000787095.1 Periophthalmodon schlosseri
TGAGCAGTCGAAACTGTCAGGTATGAAAAAAACTAAACCGTGGTCTAAAAAACAAATCCATTTAAATGAAATATGACACCACTTCACTTTTTATTATCTTGTGTTATTAATTTTATGTGACCTAGGAGAGCCGCTGTGCCATAACCATTTCTTACAAATTTGATTATTCTTGGTTTGACGTTCACCTGTGTCCCCCTCTCACAAACAAAAGAATGAAGCCAGATGGGAGCGAACAAGATGTAGATCTTCGACATCCTCAGCCGATTTCCCCAGGCAAATCACATCACTCAACAGGAACCATGTGAAAATGCAACACTATAGGGACATTTTTCCTTCAAACACAAATCATGAATTTAATATACAATGTTGTGTGGATTAAAATGATAGTTTTGCTTCTATGAGTTTTGTTTATTGGCAGAATGGAGCGTCATTTGGCACAAGGCTGTTTCTCATGAATATTGTTTTGTAAAATAATTGAAAAAGGAATTCGTTAGCTGGTTGACTTCTCAGTTTTTCATTAAAAGTTTCCAGATTGGTTAGTATATTTATTATTTGCTGACTTTTATGTGAAGCACTTTGGTCAGCTGAAGTGGTTTTAAATATGCTATATAAATAAACTTGAATTGAACTGAATAGTAATGTGCCCAAAATGGAGAGGGACTGTGTACATCTTTGTGCATAGTGTTGCCAGATAATAATGTATGCAAATTTTATTCATTCCACACTGATTCACTAGGCCAGCTAAGACAACATGCTTTTCCTTTATACAAAGACATGTAGTCTGGGCCCCCAGTCTTATCTCCCTGAGTTTCGAAGGGTGTGACTGACAGGTAAATTAGCCAGAGAAATACATGCTTAAGTCCGTATCAAAACAACATTGGAACAACTGGATATTCTGAATCCACCACAATACTGATAATGTGTTTTATATACCTAAACAAAACAAGTGCGAAAGTGGGTCAAGAGAGTAATCTACAGGTGTTGTGCTTGGATGTGCCCAAGAGGTATTTAAAAACAGACTGACTTGCAAATTTTACCGAAGAGATGTGTGTCCAGCAGTCACAAGGGTCATCCATGCTGAAATAAAGGACTTCATCCATTGATTCCTCGCTGTTTTCTCTCTTCTTTAGCGCCCTCATCTCCACAGACCGGACAACATTCATTAGAAACTTGAATGTGAAGAACCACTGGCTGTTGGGGTCATTGTATACTGCATACATGGTGTCAATTTATTGCAGCAACATGAGCAGACACTTGTGGCACATGTGGACACATGCTCCCGTACTTTTCAAATGATCTAAACAATCCCAGCACTGGCACTTTAGCTCAAGTGTTTTCAAGTGTAGCGACACAAAAGGCACGTGTCTGATGTCATTACCAGATGAGGCTCAGACTAGGTGCACACTCACTCAGCTATTGCCTATTGTACAGTCCAACAAAACAGGACACAAACTATACAAAACTGAATTTTCTGAGCTTTTAAACATGTAGAGTAGCCAAAAATTATACTCAAGTAAAAGTAACGTATACTTCAAAATGATATTACTCAAGCAGAAGTACAAAATAGTGGACCAAGGAGCTTCAAGTAACTTCAAAAGTAACTGTTGGGACGTAACATCTGATTTATAATTTCAAGTTAATGTAATTTGAAGGACAAAACATGAAATAATGCACAAAACGTAATGAGAAAAACTATAATATATCTGAAGAAGCTGAGCTAGAAAGGCAAATGATCTGGAGTTGTTTTGATCTGGATTCATGCTGGTTTCAGTAATCGGTAAGTTCTTTGCTTCTGAACTTCAGAAATACATCATTTGAATTTTCCCAGTATTGTTGTGTCACAGGTAGGTTTATAAATCATCACCAGACTCGTTCAAAGCATTTTTCACATTCACATTCATTGCGAGTGCTGACAGTAGCGTATCTGGGCATGTTCCTCATCACATAGTTTCATTTTTGGTAATTTCTTCCGCTGCCAGTAGATGGTGAGCTGCACCCGATTCCAGTTTGGGGAGAACTGAAGCTGGGAAATGAAGCGTGTTCTTTAATTAGCCAAAACATAACAGGCCAAAGCAAAGGTACTCAAGAGCTTATTTAAAGACCAAAACAAAACAAATACTGCATAATATTTGTCCTTTAACCTATTTCTTCTTTTTCTCTTCTTCATTTGACGTTTTCATGGTATATCTGGGCTGAATACACTTGAAAACATGGAGTGTTACCAATCTGGTAGCTCATCCTGGCAATCGAAATAACAAGCTGTGATGGCGTCTCTCAATTATCGCCATTGCTGAGGGGGCAAATGGAAAAATGGTGAGTGAGGAGTCATGCAGTTCATCGTTGGAGTTAATTAGTATAGGATGGGTTCATGTGACGTCACAACATTCTGGCAACCGTATAGTTTCAAATTGAGCTGGAGGACAGGTGGTGGTCTGTGGTGGACTTTCAGATTACAAATTTGTTGACCTAGTTTATGGTTAATATCACATTCTACAACGTGAATGTGCAACCTATTTCTGAAATTATCTACCATGAAGTTTAAAAGGGTGAGAAGGAAGGAGGGAAGTAGGTGCGTAGCAACCGAGAACGTAATGGAGCTCAACAGTGACCGCCCATCCCCCTTGTTCTGGAACTACATTTCTCATTCATTTTTCCCATAAACTTTCCAAAAATAAATAATATTAAAAGTTTGAAAGCTTGCTCAGGGCTAATCAGCTGTGTGGTAACTAATGACCGCAAGACCTATAATTTATTGTTTCTGAAACGTTATAAACCACTGAGCTATTAAAGCATTTTGCAGAATCTTGCGTTTTAAATTAGCTTGAAAATGACCGTGTTATAGATATTAATTACCACGTAGCCGGTTAGCCTCGGTGATGGCTTTGAACTCTTAATATTTGAATTTTTACAAAAGTCTATGGGAAAAATGAATGGAAAATTTACTTCCGGAACCGGAGCAGGCTGTGACCGTTGAGCTCCATAACAGCCAATAACGGAATAATTTTGGCCAAGTTTAAATGTAATAACAATAACATAATAACATCTTGACAATAATGATTACATTATTTGCTACATTATCAGAGAAAATAACCAGCCAATAATGTAATAACTTATTACAGTGTTTCTCAAACTGTGGTACACGTACTACTGGTGGTAATTTAGAGTGAATTTTATCCACTTTTTGTCCTTCTTTCTTGTTTAGAACTACAGTGGAAATTATGTTGTCCACTTTTAGGACCTTGTTTGCCCTAGATTAGACCTAGGATAGTCCTGTTATAGACCTGGTTTAGATTACGTTATTGGTTCACCATAGATATGACATTGTTGGCCTGTTATTACATTATGGGTATATTACATTTAAACTTGGCCAAAAAAATATTACGCAATTGGCTGTTATTACGTTATCAGTTGTTACAAGGTGTTTGCATGTTATGCACATGCTCATCCTGGCTTTCGTGAATCTTTTGGCACATCACTCATATTCACATGCATGTTTTTTTGTGCATAGCTTCAGAGCAGCTCTCCCAACATGCTCTCACTCTCTACCAAAACAATACAATACATCAGTCTTTTTGTCCATGTTTGCGGTTGATAATTAGCTCTATCGTTGCAGTGATTGAGGCTTTTATCACAATGGCCATGCACTCACACTTGTACACACTTAACCACACTCACCCTTTCAGTTTTTCTGCGCCAAAGTTCTCACCCCTGGCTTGTAGTGGCTCCACTTTTCTGGAGCCTGTTCTACTTCACTGTGAAGTTGTAAAGCTTATTCAACAATCGTAGGTACTTCTTTTTATAGTACCTATTATACTACAAATATGTTTGTGGTAGCTCCATCAGAACCCGTGGAAATGAAAGTTTTTATTTTTTAAGACAAAGCAAAGAGAGTGGATCATTTTTATACATTTTTTATATCCCTGTGTTGTTTTGATGCCAGACCATCTGGAGTGGGATAAAGTTTTTTATTCTAGAAAATTGGCCTATCATTTTAGTAAACTTTCTGTGAAGATTGACAACCAGTTGCATGATGCTAATTTAGACAGAAAAATGTTAGCGTTATTCTGGGTTATTGGAAACACAATACGATTAAATTTTTTTGTTTTTGTTTTGATTATATAATTGAGTACACTCCTCCATCTCCATTTGATACTCAAAGTTGGAGATAAATCCTAGGTTACTACTAATTCCCAAGTTTCTTTTAGGTTGATAACTTACCATTCCCTGCGCCTATTTCACACTCTCACTTAAAATACTCAATCTGTGCAAAAACACTTAAAAATTCTTCTAAACCTATTCAGTTGCCAGAGCAAACTCAGGTGTTTCGCGGTGTCCAAATGTGGGCCATCTGGACTCTCCTCGATGTGGTTCTTTTTTGTTGCTATGGCAATGGTTCACGTTGCACAATCCCACACGGGGGGCAGTGGTTAACGCACCTTTATTGGTGTTACATTTTTAAGTAAATAAATAAATTCATAAATAAATTCATACATAAACAAATATTGATGGTATGTAAAAAGGCTTCCTAATAGAACCGGGTCCAGATCCATTGAGTTCCTGTTGAAAACTGATAACTCTTCATAGTAGCATCACACCACAGCAAGCAGGATTTTCATTTACTTGTTAAATGTTTGAACTTTGATTAAACTAATGTTGAGGAAACATATAGCTAAAACCTCATGAAGTGAATTTTACATAATATGTCCCTTTTAAATGTGAGTCAGAGAAGACATATTGAAACCCAGTGCTCTGACGAGTATTGACCCTCCTGTTCCCTGCTGTGATGACACTTAGTCTGAGGAAATGGAGATGCTTGTCAAAAAATTGTGTTTTTTCTCTTTAGGCTGAGGTTCAAGAGTCTCCAGCCGGGCCCTGCACCCCTTTGTCACTATGGCGACAACCCCTGTGGAGACGTGGCCAACAAAAGCAGGGTGTTGTTCCTGCGGAAATTGAAAAATACAGTTTGCAATCATGTCTAATAGGTCTGGCGTCATCACAGTGAGCATGTTTACAAAGGGTTGCTGTGGCTCATGCTATGTGGAATTTACTACGCCGTGTGGAGACGCGATTAATGTCTGTGTAATCCCTCAGTCGTCCAGGTATGATCCATAGTAAAAGAAAAATTCAAATCTGTCAACTGGGCAAAAAGTGTAGGAGTGAAGACATTTTGCTGCTCATCCAAGCTGCTTCTTCAGTTCTGATCCGATTTACTGGTGGACACTGCCTTATATCTGTCTGAAGGGAGAAGCTAACTCGATCCGGATTACTGGTGGACACTGCCTTATATCTGTCTGAAGGGAGAAGCTAACTACACTGAAGCTAACACACCTATTGTTTACCGTTTCTGTTTTTTAGCTAGGTCTAATGAGCCACACTAAGTCTGAAATGTGTCTGACTCATACTTAGCATAATGAGTGCTCTCACACTTGTTAGCATACTGGCTATCACTATTGTTTTCCTTGTTTTGTTTTAGGTCTGAGGATGGAGTTATAAATAGGAGATAGATGATTCATTTCATTTTTCATTTTCATTCATTTATTTATTTATTTGTTTCGAGCACATGCATCAAGAACACTTAGTGCACATTTCATAGTTTTTTTTTTTCTTATTTAAGCTCAAAAAGGAGTGGGAAGAAGAAAACTTTGTGATATCTAAGGCCCCCATTCCTGTTCAAAGAGAAGGACTGTCGTTCCTAACAAAAATTGCTTCTTTAACTCCCCTCTCAAACCATTTCTTTTCATTGACTCAGATCTGTACCTCACTATCTCCAAAGGAGTGGTCAGTGGCTTTGAGATGGAGATGTACGGCAGATTGGGGTCCTGAGCTGCTCTTGCGACGGAGCTTCTTGGGACCCCAGTCTGCCGCGAAACGTCTTCACGCTTATAACTTTTTGTCCAGTTAACAGATTTGAATTTTTCTTTTACTATAGAGGCGATTAACCTCAGGTTGAAAATGTATTATGTTAGATCATTCATACATTCTGAATAGATACTTACTAAGTGTTTAAGGTGAGACTGCAGGTGAATAGGAAAAAATACAGATATCAGTTTGAAATTTCTTGTGTCTTTCAGCTATATTATAGAGACACTGCCTATAGTCATAACTGGTGTGGTGTAAACTGAAATATAAATAGGTTTACTATATCTTTTTAAATAAATATCTCACTCACCGATTCATTCATTTACAGGAAAACCAATGTCTCCATGCATCTTTCAATTTCTCTTGCCCTTCCTTGTATTATAATGTATAGAATAAAAGAACACATTGATTACATATTCTTATACCGTGAGCAGGAACTAAAAAAAAAATCCCATTGGTTCAAACAACATACATCTATGAAAACATTTTAGCCTTGGAGACGCAATAAAGCCTATTCACAAAACAGCCAATTTTCCTGGAAGTAACCTATAGGGCATTTCACAGCCTGTATTTAACACATAATATATAATCATTTCTCTATAATAATTCCCAGAATCCATCAAGTCTTTTATTCCCCAACACCTTTCCCCTAACCTTTCCAGTAAAAGTGGCTGCTCTTTTCACATAACTGACCTTTAACCAAAAAGCACAGGGAAAATTCTCTTTTGTATCTTAGTTTATGACAGTGACTACCCCCAGAGTGAAGTAGCTGCAGTATCCATATAATAGTTTTCTGTAATCCCTTCCTCCGCTTATAAGACAGTGTAAAAACATCATTTATCCAAGTGGAATTTAAAGCCTACACAGGATTTAGCATCTGAGTTAAAGCAGACCTATTGTGCTTGTATCTGCTCTATAGTTATAATCTATGACACCCGTGGATCATTATGTTATAATTTGCACATTTTAAATCGCAATATTCATCTAAAACAACTTAATAAAACAAATCTGCTGACTTCCACGTTAGAAAACTGCGGTGCCCAATGGGAGCTGACGTCGCCGTAAACGTCATCACAACAAAGAGCCGAGTAGCTGTCGGCCCCTCCTATGGACAGCTGCAGATCACACTTCCGAGTAGCAGATTTTTTTACATTTGTACCAAAATGACTGCGCGACATTGCTGAATTCTCCTGTATTACTGTTTAAGAAAATACGAAGAGAACGAAGTAAGCACAGAGCAGTGGGTCTGTGCCGGTGGCAGTGAAAACGGGGATTGATTGGCAAAATGGCGTCTTAAAAATAAGCGATTAAAGATTCCTCAAACATGCACAAATCGCTCCACTAACAACTTCGAGAGGGTAAATGAGATGGGAAAACAACTATAACATGGTTAAAAACTCTGAAAAGTCGATTTTGCAGAATAGGTTTGCTTTAAAATACTCTGAAATTACTGTGTAATACTTGCCAATATATACGTCAACGGACGCTTCTAAAATAAAGTGATTGTGGTTACAGAAGTGAGATTTATATCTATATCTGTACTTTTACTTAAGTAACAAAATTGAGTACTTCATCCACCTCTGAAAATGTGCAATGTAAAATGTAAATGAAATGAAAGAAAAATACTGAAACTATGCCTATTACCGCTATAGTAACTAGCTTCTTGGATTGACCGTCACTGGCTGGTGATATTTAAAGCTTAAGTCCTGACAACATCCTAATGCGTGTTTATGTTTTTGTTCTCCTGATTACAGATCACATCTCAAGCTAATCTCCATTCCTGTCTGCCATCTGTTCTTCTAAACGTGTCTAATTGAATCTATTCACTTGAGTCTATGTTACGTGCACAAGCTTGTTAGCGTCAACTTTCTATTTTTATTCAATACAGCTTATACAGAAGCATATGGAAGTGTCATTCAGGCTACTAACCCGAGAGCGCTCAAAGCTTAGCCTCATTCGCCCTTTGATCGTATGTGTTTTTTATACTACGTTATTATGAGTCATAGCTCTACAGGAACAGGAGCAGCAGGAGGTAACTGGAACACTTGGGACGAACAGTTTAGAATATGAGGACAAAAACAACTATTTAAGCAGGACATAATGAAGACTGATCTTCTGTGTAAAATTTCGGGTTTTACAATTTCGAGTTTCTGTGAGCGGGGTCTGGTGCGACATATTGCTGAAGTCAGTATATAAACGATAATATTGAAACCAAACCATAGAGCAAAATTATTCACAAAAAAGTATTCTATATGTGCGGTATTTTTAAATATTGTTGAGCTGTATAAATGAAAAGCAAAATGCAACACTAAAGTAATAAGTTTGTGTAATTCTAGTTCAAAATACAGCCTTTTACAGCTCAAATCTTATCATATTGCAGAAAAAATAACCAAAAATTGTCCACTACTACAAAGAAAAAAAAACAAAAAACATGATAAATATTGACCCCCAAAAATTCTTGTTACATTTATAATATACTGAACCATAAGTCGATATAGTAATTATGGATCTCTACCTTACCTCTCCACAGATCACGTCCTGTAACTTGGCCTGGTGGGGTCTCCTGCTTGTCTCGATACTGCGGAACATTCCAGGCAAAGTAATACAATCTCCATGGAGACATGCAGGTGGTCCTTCTACAGAAAAGTTTCATAGTGCACCTTTAACTAGGAGACCGAACACATTTCATTGGATTAATCCTAAACTGAGTTTTAATCTGGATTTCTATTGCAAAAAAGCTTAAACTTCACCTCTATGTAGATGCAAAGATTCAAGGATGTGTTGTCATTGTCACAAGTAACAACGAAATTACATTTAGAGCGTTAAACAGTAAGTGTGGCTAGTGCAAGACAGTATTAGTGCAATTCATAAAGTGCAAATACTAGAATGTAAACACTGAGGTACTTATAACATATAACACAACAAAATGACTTGAAAGAAGAAGCGGATACAACAGTATAAGGGCTGTGATAATTTTGTTTCCTCATCACAAACAGACCTGGAGTTGTGTTTTGTTTCATTCGCACATGTTTAACACACAAACCCTGCGTATTTAGGCTGAGTTCTTCTTTCTAACAGAAAACACACTGTTCCACGTTTTGATGTCATGTGGTAATACAGGAAGTGCTCCACTGTGTTTTTAAACTCCATACACTTCACTAGAATCTTTTGGATAATTTCCAATCTCTATTAAATAAAAGGTAAAAGGTAGCTGTTAACTTGAAACTAGAATCTTTGGATAATTTCCAATCTCTATTAAATAAAAGGTAAAAGGTAGCTGTTAACTTGAAACCTACCGCTTCATGACATCACAAGGTGGAACACAGCATTTTTCAGCTTTGGAGATGCAGACTAATAATAAAGGGTTACTCAAACATGTGTGAATGAAACAAAGCACAATTCCAGGGATGTTTTTCTCCAGTGCTTTTCACCACCCTCTGGAGTGCCTGCTTCTCTGCCTTAGTGCAGCTGGAGAACCACACAAGCAGATCATACGTCAGCACACTCTGGCACAGCTGTAAAGTTTGTCATGAGCCTCTGGGGGAGTTTGAGATTATGCCTGTGCCCACTGTAGGTTTGTTACTTAAATGTGAAAACCCCTGAACTCAAGGCAAGTTTATTTGTATATCACAATTCGTACACATAGTAACTGAAAATACTTTACAGAATGAAAAAGACACTGAAATCACCATACAAACAAATCAAAACATAAATAATCATCATAAAACTAACATTAAAAGAGAAGAGTGCAGAATAAAAACCTTTCAGTCATATGCACAGCTGAACAGAACCGTTTAGAGCCTGGATTTAAACATTGTCAAAGTAGAGGCCTGTCTCACATCTTCAGGAAGAATGTTCCAGGTTTTAGCTGCATAAAACTGAAACGCTGATTCCCCATGTTTAGTCCTGACTCTGGGCACCAGCAGGAGGCCGGTCCCTGAAGTCCTCAGAGTGTGAGATGGTTCATATGGCACTAACATGTGGGAGATGTACTTTGGTGCTGGGCCATGAAGAGACTTGTAACAAGCAGAGCTGCTTTAAAGTCTATTCTCTGAGCCACAGGAGCCAGTGCACAGACTTGAGCACAGGACTTATGTGCTCGTACTTCCTGGTTCTAGTCAGGGTTTTGGATGTACTACAGCTGTCTGGTTAAATGTTTGAAATATCTGATATGCCATGCCTCAATCTATAGAGAAGAATGGTCCAAAACTTTCTAAAGCACATTTGCAGTTTTTAATATATCCCTCATTTATATGGAAATCTGCAGATGCATCGCAATTAAACAGATAATACTGCATACATTTGTCTATGGATGTGCACTGAATCACAGATGTCTAAAGATTGAAACCAAGCAGACTCCATTCATGGTTTTATATCCTTGTAATTATGGCCTTAATGACATAAGGTAATTGCAGCAGGTTGAGGAGGTCTTAACACACCACTCATCTCTAGTGATACTTGTTAATATTAGTATAAAAATTAGTTCATACTATTAAGTTCAATGAGTTCGGGCAGTTGTCACAATCCCTTTAAAAACGCTTGGCTTTTGAGGCTCAGATCAAAATGGACTTTCATAACATCTGTTCACTAAATGGGAGGCCAACATCATATTTTTAGACACAGTGACTAAACTATAAATATTGTAAAGAAAATATTAATACAATTTCTTGAACGTTATTCTATTGCCCCCTGCTGGACACAAAGTAGTAATCGTCTGATTAATTGTCTGTAAAACTAGATAAGTAGTACAAAGCATTAACATTTTGCAAAGTGTAACAACCAATTGATACAGTGACATCTTAACATATTGTAATGATCTGATATTTTGTGTTTAGTTCAGAGTTGACACCTTTTGTTGTTCTTTTTTGTTGTTCTGTTTGTGTCTTGCTGTTGTTGTTAATGTACCGTAACTGCTTTTGTATGTGACACTTGCTATGCCGACAAGTTGATATGAAGGTTCTTCATCAGTTACTAATCTGTTTTGGAGACTAGTGAGCTGAGACTGCTGTTGTTTGGCTCTTGTTTTGGCGTGGGTTACGGCCTAAATTACCCTTGTGTTCAGAAAATAAACATCCAGAAGAAATTTGGCATGTTTCCTTACACCATAACACTACAATATAATCCCTATTGTCCCTAGTAAAACTATCAATACTGTAATGTTATTAGACTGTTACTATCATAATTTTCATATACTATTCATTCATATTATTAGCATTATATTCAACTATGTTTAAGGCAACCACTAGAGGCATGATTTCCTGATTATCCCCACACGCCCTCACGTGAGTTATGGAAGCTTTATTTGCGAGGCGATTTTGTATTGTAATCGTTATTGGACACGTATGAATTCATAGAACTCCTGAACTAATGTCTTCATGGTAATTTTCTCAACCACAATTCCCCATGTTTTTAATTGGATCATCAAACAAGCGTGCACTGACAGAGACTTCAGGGTGAATCATTAAATAATTTATTTCATTATCCATATGTGGTAATACAATGGGTTCATGATCAGCTTATAAAATATGTACAAAGCAAATCATTACTGTTGAAAATATGTGCTTATATAGTAAAAGGCGTATAACATCTTCATTTTTTATTAAAACAATCTTTGATGCTTGAAGGTGATCTCCCATGCGTGCAGTTTGTTGTGGCTTACAGAACAGCTGGTGGACAAAATGGTGGTCGGGTTCTAGGAAAGGCTGCAGTTGGACTGTTTTGACTCTCTACCCTGGAAACAAATTGAAGTCTATTAGGACAAAAGCACTTCCTGTGAATCCTTTGATCAAATACAGAAGTTGCTCGTGTGTCTCAAAGGCATGTTAGAGGAGTTTGACCAATTAAGAGTAGATTAGAGTGAGCGTTTCCATGACAACAGTGTACCTACATGTTAAAGCATGCTACGGACGGCTAATCTTTCCCGGTACCTGTTGTCTCTGCTGCTGACGCCGGTATTCTTCTTCACTGGCAGCGAGAGCCTGAGCTAGAGCCAGATCCTCCTGCTCCTGAGGGCTACGAGACACAAACAAACATTCAGTCTTAGAGTGAAAACGTTTTATCTGACATTTTTCTTATTATATATGGTTTCATTTTTTCAATATCAGTAGACAAAGCCCAGCAGCCTATAATTTTACTCCGTTTAAATCAATTCTGAAAGGTTTTAAAATTGAAGCTATGGTTTGTAGTCATTTTAGGTTAGCATTTATTGTGCTGTGTATTTGTTTATGCTGTTCTGATGTTGTGACTGCACTGTGCTGATGTACTGATCAGGACTTCCTAGGAAAAGAATATTAGTAATCTCAATGGGACTTTTTTTTTACAAAAATTATA
>JACM01042695.1:0-27221 GCA_000787095.1 Periophthalmodon schlosseri
ACCCTAGACCCCTAAACTCCAACCGTAGACCCCAAATCCCAACCCCCAACCCCTGAATCCCTAACCCCAACCCTAGACCCTAGACCCCTAAACTCCAACCGTAGACCCCAAATCCCAACCCCCAACCCCTGAATCCCTAACCCCAACCCTAGACCCTAGACCCCTAAACTCCAACCGTAGACCCCAAATCCCAACCCCCAACCCCTGAATCCCTAACCCCAACCCTAGACCCTAGACCCCTAAACTCCAACCGTAGACCCCAAATCCCAACCCCCAACCCCTGAATCCCTAACCCCAACCCTAGACCCTAAACCCCTAAACCCCCAACCCCTAAACTCCTAACCCCTGACCCCCAACCCTAAACCCCCACCCCTAACCCTAGCTCCTTAATGAAGTAGTTACTAAGTTTGTTCATTATGAATTAAGTCTCTGTTCATGCTTTATTAAGGTGTATTAAAAAGTGGTACCATGTATTTATGGCAGAAATGTTTTCACCCTCATGTCTTTGACGATTTTCCTGCATTTTCATTATATTTTGTTGCATTAAAAACAAATAAGATAGAATTCAGTACAAATTATCTGAACATGAACAAGACAGACTTGAATAACTGTCATTTAAAACACAAAAAAATCTTAAATCCGAGCACTGATTTTACAGACACTTATAGAGCATATATCTGATGATTAGAAATTACTGCAATCTCCGTTTAAATTTGATTAACTGTACAGCCAGTCCACTTGTATCCTCCTTAAAACGGCACGAACCATAGAATACGGTCGTACTTGTTTTTTGTAAAGTTTGTGAAGCAGATCAGCAGAATGTGGAAAGGATGGAGCTCTGCATGACGAATTTGAAGAGGCTTAATAGTTTGGAAGTAGTTCAGGACTTCAGATGAAAGTGGAATAATCTGCTAAAACAACTGGATTTCTGCAGGAGCTCTGAGACGTCATGTCAGCCTGGCGTCTGGGCGCTGGTGCAGTTTGTTTGCATTCTTCTGGCTCTGGTTGTGTGAGCTGCTGATGGTGGGAGGGCCCAGCTGATGTCACCGAGTGCAGCAAGCTGATCCTGAAAGAGGCCCTTTGTTGGCAGCACGAGTCGGCCCTAGTCCCTCCGCTAAACCCTTCCCGGCGCATGAGAGAGGAATGGCACCGTTCAGACCACCTAGATGCCCACTCAACTGACACCTTTGCCACACCGCGGACCTCGGGAACCCCGTACAAAGCCCATGGATCCCTCTGTGTTGTAAGGAAGGATTTTACCGAAGGAAAAAGGCATGGAAAACATGGAGACGCTCGGAAGAAAAAGTTGGTAGACCTTTCCCAGACTGTGGCGCCTGGTTTTTGTTTCAGAGTCATGTTGAAAGGAAGATCAGCCGCAACTGGATAAAGACGAAACCGTTTTTTTTCAGTTGAACAAATACTAGTTTACTGGACTTGTTTTCCCCTTGTATCTGATTTGAAAAAAATTCACACGGAAACATCAAGTAGGCAAATGAAAATGTTGGAGATATGTCTGAAATTGGTGGGGTGTAAATCTAAGAAAGGCCTGTCGTCTTCCTCCAGCTGTTATTTGGAAGGTAAAGTATAACTGATTTTTTTGTTAATAAAATAAAGAACTAATATACAAAGAGAGAGAGTGAGAGAGAGGGAGCGAAATTGATATGATTGATGTTTGGAAGTGTTAACTTTAAGGTTGTCTTAAGTCTAAACAATGGGTTGTGTGCTGTGGAAAGTTGAAATGGATAGGGGGAGGGTGAGGGGCCAGACACATTGACTAGCTGCAGAGGAAAGAACTGGAAAAAGAGACAGGAGAGAATACAAGGCAATACGAACCCAGGCGCTGTCCCACTTAACTCCTGTTTATAAGAAAAGGGTTTTCAGCGGCTTCTTTAAGCACTCGTGTACGTTTGAAACATCTTTTTAGAGAACGTTATCTTGTCTTTATTTGCAGAAAAATAGTTTAGCAAACGTCGATATCTCGCGCAAGCAAATAATTTAATCGTTTCAATAGTTTAGGTACGCGCCTCGCTGGAGTAATGACCATAGAAGAAGATGATTGCATGTTGAAATGTTCCACCCCAAATTAAACCTTCTAAAGTCTCACTTCATTAAACCGGGGGCAGCCATGTCTGTTGAGTGTAACGAACAGCCACATTTTGTTTCTATCTTTTTTAAGAACTTGGAGATATTCTATTTTTTTATTTCAATTTTGTTTACTCGAGATCAAATTGTGTTGATGGATTCATTTTGACAGCTTGGCAATTACAAAGCCCACCCAGTGAGTTAACAACATGTAATGCCAAATAAAATAAAGACTTTTGTACATAATATTTCACGTAAGTTAGCTTTTCTGTGGGTTTCTCTCTTAGCAGTGGGAGATATCTGGAATAATGGACACTATTACAATGGTGGTTTTGGAGAAAACAATAGAATAGAACTGATCAAGGGGCTGCTAAAAGAGCTGATTAAAAATAAAACAAACTTACAGTCATGTTTATAATCTACTGATAACTTGCCATAATAATATCTAAAGAGAGTAGATTGTAATTTCCCTTTGCCTGATTTACCTGAAATGAATATCCAGTGATTGTGCAGCTTTATGTATTTCACTTGTGGCTATGCAATCATGAAGTCTTTCCCAGCCCAGTTAGTTTTTATCATATTGAAGGTTGTCTAACAAAGCCAGGACATGACGTAGTTTCTCCCGCCGCAAAGCCCAGGGGAACATCTAAAGCTGAAACGATAACGGGTCTTTTTTCCCCCTAATGCTGTTTGTACATACCTCCACATACCTCCACGGCCCTGGCTTTTCCCCCCTGACTCCGCTTATTTTCCTTTGGGAGTGTGTCAGTGTGCTGTCACCCCCTCACAAAGCGCTGTGGTATTTCAGCCCCGTAAAGTGGACATATGTGGCACGGCCCAAGTGCCTACTGCATGCTTCAGACGCTTAGGGGAAACTCGGTCCCGCTTCCACTCATCTGCACCGTAAGTAGGGCTGGGTATCATTAAGAAGTTACCGATACGATACAGACCTCGATACATAGGCCACGATACGATACGTATCTTGATACAGTGCACTGTCAATTCGATACAATACGATACGATATATTTCAAATCAATTCGATACGATTCAGTGAAAAATCAAGGCTTTCGGGACACTTAATGATCAGCTCCATTTTCACAAAAAAATAAATAGTAATTTTATTTTATTTTTTTTTATTTATCTTTCATTTATTGAAGATGAATGAACATAACAGTGCATTTTGTTTTGTGCATTTTACCAACTAGAAAAACACCACAGACTGTTACATTGAGCAATATTATTCATCCAGAGTTTATACGAGCTCCACATTTACACAGGGACACGTGCAGTTTAACGGCTCTGAAGGATCACAACATATTTACTAAATCACAACTGTGATACTAAAAGTCTTTGTTTAACCAAAGTTAATATGAAATAAACCTATTTTAATCATCAAAACAGTGAATCAAATGTAGCGCTGTAATAAACCTATTTTAATCATCAAATCAGTGAATCAAATGTAGCGCTGTAATTGGTAAAATATATAAAATATACTCTGCGATATATCGATACAGCAGCCCACGATATCGATACTGTATCATTAAATGAAACAATATATCGATATTTCGATATTTTTGCACACCCCTAACCGTAAGTGAGGCGGTACAGGGCCTTAGCAGTTACAGGTGGGAGCAGACACAGGATTGGGTCCAAGAGAACAAGACGGGAATTGTTCCAAATGTTAATTGCACTTTTTATAATATTTTTTTTCATTTATTTCCATAGCACCCCATGATTACTGCACTCTTCTGTTGTTTAAAGGAACCTAACCAGTATTGATAGCCAAATGGTAGCAAATTGAAAAATGCGAAAGTATCATTCTCCAGAGGGATTATAATTTTCTGGCATTTTGATCTTAAGAAATCATATTTATACCCGGTCAGACCTCTCTTTCTTTCCGAGGCAGAGCACTGATAAAGTGGCTGATTGTGATGAATGGCCTAAAACCCTGTCAAATTATAATGCAATTGGTTCCCTGGGTACGTTTGAAGCAGAGACTGTATATATAAATGGACGTAGCTAACCTGCTAGCCACCACGTTCCAAATGGGAAGTGATTATCTGCGCGATTCCGGCTCCATCAACTTCAATTCACTTTACATTAAAAACTGTGTCCTCTCTCTGTATCTGCTGCCGTCAGACTCGTCATTTTGGTCTTAAATGTTCGTATTAACCCTCTACATGATCCTGGGGTTTTTATTTCACTATTGTGTCTGTAAATCAACATATGAACATTAATAACAGACAAATCGGGCGCCTTCTTTCCCCGAGGTCGCTCCCGCTAGCGTTAGCAACAGGTTTGATTGACAGCGTTGCTAAGCGCCCGCTCCCTGTTAAACCAGCGATGCCATTTCAGTTTTAAGTGGCTAAAATTTGGAACAGTCTTAAAGCCTCCGCTCTGTGTTCAAATTGACTCTCTGGTTAGTGGTGCATTTGATAACTCTTCTCTTTCAAAAATAACTTTACAATTATATGTTTTTGTTGCAATGTTATGATCTATTTCTGAGTTTTATTACACTGCTAATATTATGCCAGATTGAAAAGATCAGTTAAAATTGTCAGACCAATTAAAGAGGACCTATTGTGCTTGTGTCTGCTATAAAGTTATAATCTTTGACACCCGTGGATCATTACGTTACGTCATTATCGTTATTATTTGCGCATTTTAAATCATAATGTTCATCTAAAACGACTCAATAAAAGAAACAAGTCCGCTGACTTCCGCATTAGAAAACTGCAGTGCTCAGTGGAAGCGGACATCGCCTTAAACGTCATCACGACAAAGAGCCGTGTAGTTGTCGGCGCCCCCTATGGACAGCTGCAGATCACACTAGCGAGTAGCGGATTTATTTTTTCATTTGTTCCGTAATGATTTCACGATGTTGCCGAATTCTACGCCTATCATTGTTTAAGAAAATTAAACTGAAGAACAAAGTAAGTACAAAGCAGTGGACGTATGGTGGTGGCGGTGAAAACGGGGATTGATCCGCAATATGAAAATAAGTGATTAAAGATCGCTCAAACGTGCACAGATCACTCCAAAAACAACTTCAGGAGGGTAAATGAGAAGGGAAACGACTATAACATGGTTGAAAGCTCAGGAAAGTCGATTTTGCAGAATAGGCCTGCTTTAAGAGCCAGGGTTTACGCTCTTGCACTTCACATTTTCAGGAATGTACAGGTTTAAAGGTGTTGAAATTTAAGGGAAAGGTCTGTCATTACTGTAAGTACGGGTTAAGACTCTTTGAATTGGCACTTCTTACCTGTATCACTTAAGTGACTGGGAAATTCCTCGCATGGGTAGATTCTCATGGTTGTTAAGGTTTCTGCAAAAATGAAAACTAAGCAGGGATAATCCAGGAAATGAAAATGTGAGGCAACTGGGGCGCTCGGGTCACATGGTTGGGTTTGGAGCTGTAATCCAACAGCTGATGGAAGCCTCTGGAAGCCGGCGATATTGCAGGGGAAATGAAGGAATGTAAATGACACACGGAAAGGCTAGAGTTGACACGTTGCTGATTCATCCAACATGTGGAATAGTCAAATGGGAAAACCATCACAGCGGCGTCGTGCATTCCAAACAAACGCCTACACAGCTCTCATGCTCTCACTCGTCCCGTCTACATATTGTTTGACGTTTCCTTGATGAGCGCTTTTGGTAAATAAATGTCTTTCTGATGTGTGCGTATTGCAGAAGCTCTCCAGAAACCAGACTTTGAAGGCCAGGGTCTGAGTGAAGCGGCTCGCTGGAACTCCAAAGAGAACCTTTTGGCCGGCCCCAGTGAGAATGACCCCAACCTGTTTGTTGCACTCTATGATTTTGTGGCCAGCGGTGACAACACACTCAGCATTACTAAAGGTAAACGGTTTTCACTACTTCCCATCTTTCTATTTATAGGGCCATTAGATTCACTTTTGTTTTGATAAAAATAAGATGGTTAATAAGTTAGTGAAATTCCCACTATACCCTCGTATCTTATCACCTTTCCCGTTCTGGCTTTATTAACGCCTGACGATGATGATGATGATGATGATGCTCCGCTGAGATTTTTCCACGGAACCAGCTGCAATCAATAGATTTAATACACACAAAAGAAGGAGGAACATAATGTCCATGTTAAAAAGAAACCCAATATCCCGCACAGGTCAGCACTGTTTATAAAAACAATGAGCTGTCAGGCCATCTGTACGTTTAACATTAGAGTAATGTGGAAATTTCAAGTCATGCAGTGTATGTACAGCAGTGAGTATCAGGTGTGCGTCTCCACAGTGTATGGCACAATGGTCACCACTCATTATATTACCCCGAACAGTGTTCACTGTGCAGCCAAACAGCAGCAAGAAGGAGAGGCTTGGAGAATCTCCTTCAAACAGCGAGGGTGAAACTTACATATATGGTCCAGCTCATGTGAGTTTGGCAGGACTTTCATGCTCTGAGTGAGCGGCAGGTGGTTTAATCAGTGACAAGAAGAGGTTTAGTTACCTCTTATGGTGCCATACCGTTAACTTAAGTGTTAACTTATGTGATCACCTTGTGACTGAGACCTACTTACTGAAAGTATTTACTTACTGAAAGTACTTTAAGTAGACACATTTTCACGCTGTGTTTGCCGCACTGTGTCCTTAACCAGGAGAGAAGCTTCGTGTGCTCGGGTACAATCACAATGGTGAGTGGTGTGAGGCTCAGACCAAGAACGGCCAGGGGTGGGTCCCGTCCAATTACATCACTCCAGTCAACAGTCTGGAGAAGCACAGCTGGTACCACGGCCCAGTCTCACGAAATGCCGCAGAATATCTGCTCAGCTCCGGCATCAACGGGAGCTTCCTGGTGCGAGAGAGTGAGAGCAGCCCCGGCCAGCGCTCCATCTCTCTGCGCTATGAGGGAAGGGTTTACCACTACAGGATCAACACCGCCTCCGACGGAAAGGTACAGACGGCTTTAACTTACTGTGGTAAAGGCAGAGCATACACTATAGCCTGGTTAAGACATTGTACAACCACTGCCAACTGAAAATGTAACTTGTGCTTGTGGGGAACCCAGGAAGCTCTACTCAAGGCTTCTAAACGTTAATGAAAATAATGAATAATTGAAATGTGCTTAAAATATGCACTGAAATCTTAATAGGTACATGGTATAAATCACTCTTGGTGGTGTGGGGTTTTCTTAATAATTCTGCTGCAGATATTTTGAGGCCAAATTTGAGTGATCTGACGACATATTGCTATAAACCATTGCTCTTTGTCACTACAGGCCTTTAAACAGGACATATTGTGCTTTTGTCTGCTGTGTAGTTATAATCTCTGACACCCCTGCGTCATTGTTTTATTTTGAATATTTTAAATCACAATATTGATCTAGAACGACTTGATAAAAGAAACAAGTCCACTGATTTACGGGTTGTAAATCTGCCCCTCGGGGAATCTGCCCCTAATGCCCCATTGTGTTGCACCAGCTGCCCCTTTTACACTGTGTTGTTGCAAATGTCACAACCAAAGATGCCTCATTTGCACAGTATTTCTCCTTTAAAAAAGCAGTGTAGTGACATCTTCGTAGTTAAAACACGATGTATCAGCTCACGCAAAAAGGCCGATAGCTGAGAAAGTGCAAATATCGCACTGTTTTTTTTTACAGCTAATTGTCTGTCTCTACTTTAAGTGTTCTCCGTATCTAAGGCCACGGTTAACTATATGTTAACAGTCGCGTCTGTGAGGCAAAGGCCTGCTGGTTTTCAGGCACGCGAGCTATGGCAAGAGTGCATCTATCTGGCCACTATGCTTTGAGTAATGGGCAGCAGCAGCAGACACGAGGCTGGCTAGACTCAGATGCCGACACCCAAGCTAAGACATGCATAAGCACCAACAGATGCAGCCAAGTATGCATGCACACACACATGGACAGAGGGGAGAGATTGGGGGAGCGTGGCATGCAACACACACACATTTCCTTGTCTGGTATTGTTTTCCGTCCTCCCACTGAGAGCTACAAGTCAGACGTTTGGTATGAGGCACTTCTGCAATTTAAGATGACCTCAAATCCTGTGTTCTCGGGTATGGATACAGGAAACGGTTGCTTTGTGAACTGTATTTTGCTCGTTGTGCGTTTACACTGTAATCCTCGTTGTAACAGCTAATGTTTTAAAATGTCAAGTCTTTATAAAACTCAACGCGTCTCATGAATGCAGTGCGATACAATAAACAAACGTATCATCGCCAACAAAGATCATCGCCTTTGTGTCATCAGAGAAAAAAAAAACAAAAAACAACTTCACCCTGATGATCTGTTCTGGAGCGTTGTTGTTTTCTCTTATAACAAAGTACAATTATATAACAGTTTAAATATGGAACGTAAAAAATTCATAATGTAAAAATTATAATTATTCACGTCCATAACATTTTTCAGCAACTTTACTTTAATAATTAGCGTGATATTATCGTTAATCGCAGTTATTTTGCCATTATAATCGTGACACCAAATTTCAAAATCGTCCCAGCCCTAGTACTATGGCTAGAATAGATGGTTAAGGTCATTTCTCTGACATTTTAACAATGCAGCCTTTAACTATATGACTATATGTCAAAGGTGCTTTATGTTGTGAGGCAGTGTCCAGCAGTATCTGACCAGAACTGAAGAACGAGCAGCCAAACGTCTTCACTCCTGCAACGTTTGGTCCAGTGTTGACAGATTTTATGTTTTTCTTTTGCTATGGATCAGACCTGGACGACTGAGGGATCACACAGAAACCTTTGACTGTTCTCCTCCCTGCTGTTTTAATGTTAGAAAAACTGTCACTAGCAAGAATCTTCATTTATTTTCTGGCGTCTTTACAGCTGTATGTATCGTCAGAGAGCCGTTTCAACACGCTGGCGGAGCTGGTCCACCATCACTCCACCGTCGCCGATGGACTCATAACGACACTACATTACCCTGCACCGAAGCGCAACAAGCCCACCATCTACGGGGTCTCTCCCAACTACGACAAGTGGGAGATAGAACGCACCGACATCACCATGAAGCACAAACTGGGCGGGGGGCAATACGGAGAGGTGTACGAGGGGGTTTGGAAGAAGTACAACCTCACAGTGGCTGTCAAGACACTAAAGGTAACGAACAAATAGAACAACAGAAGTGCGTTTCTAAAAGTACAAATGCTACCCTCTGGTGTTAAACATGTGAAACTGCAGCACAAGTATGGTAACGCTTTTCTGTCTCATAAACCAGGAGGACACAATGGAAGTAGAAGAGTTTCTCAAAGAAGCAGCTGTCATGAAGGAAATCAAACATCCAAATTTGGTGCAACTTCTTGGTAAGTCAAGAGTTTTGGTTTGTGAAGGTTTGTCCGTTAATTCAGTGTTCTGCAGCGTGTTTATTTTCGTGTTGCTCGTAGGTGTATGCACAAGAGAGCCCCCCTTTTACATAATAACAGAGTTCATGACTCATGGAAATCTATTGGATTATCTAAGAGAATGCAACAGGGAAGAGGTCAACGCCGTGGTGCTGCTTCACATGGCCACGCAGATCTCCTCGGCCATGGAATACCTGGAAAAAAAGAACTTCATTCACAGGTGGGTGGGGGCAGAACGTGCAGGCCCAGCGAGTTTAGTGAGTGCATCGGGCTTGGATTTGACAGTACACTGGAAACTGTAATTCAGTGCGTAAATTTCTGTAAGCCGTCGTCATCCAATGCTGACTTCTCATTTGTTCCTTTTTTATAGAGACTTGGCTGCTCGTAATTGTCTCGTAGGTGAGAATCATCTGGTTAAGGTGGCAGATTTTGGTCTGAGCAGGTTGATGACTGGAGACACATACACAGCTCATGCTGGGGCCAAGTTCCCGATCAAGTGGACTGCACCTGAAAGTCTGGCTTATAACAAGTTCTCTATTAAGTCTGATGTGTGGGGTGAGTCCCTCAGTTTTAGAAGTGTAAACTTTATTAGAATAAATACCTTTTTAACTGTGTGCTCACTTCTTTTTATCTTAGCATTTGGTGTGTTGTTGTGGGAAATCGCGACCTATGGCATGTCCCCTTATCCCGGCATTGACTTGTCTCAAGTCTATGAGCTGCTTGAGAAGGATTATAGAATGGACCGACCAGAAGGCTGCCCTGAAAAAGTCTACGAGCTGATGAGAGACTGTGGGTACCAAATCCAAGGACGTTTGGTCATCAGATGCATCAACACCATCACTCAGGCCAGTGACTTTATACTTGTCTCTTTCAGGTTGGAGATGGAATCCATTTGAGCGACCAACTTTTGCTGAGGCTCACCAAGCCTTTGAAACTATGTTTCAGGAATCCAGCATCTCTGATGGTAGAATGCACAATAAAATGAATATATGATTAGTATTTACATGAAATCCTCCACTGCTGCAGTGTGCACAGTAGATATTTATTGTAAATTGTGTTTCAGAGGTTGAAAAAGAGCTGGAGAAAAAGGGTAAGAAGGTAACACTGGGGTCCATCCAGCAGGCCCCAGAGCTGCCCACAAAAACACGAACACTCCGGAAAAACATGGACAACCGGGATGAAAATCCTGGTGAGTTCACAGTTCTTTACCTTTGTTAAAAACATTAAAAGGGAAAAACTTTCTAAAATGTTACATATTTATTTTAACATTTCTTTATTTCAGATTTATTGGAGCAAGAAGCAGTCGTGTCCTCGCCTATGCTCCCCAGAAAAGAGCGCCCCTTCCTGGACAGTAACTTAAATGAGGATGACCGTTTGTTGCCAAAGGACAAAGATAAGACTCGGAGCAGTGGCTTCCTCAGCCTCATCAAGAAGAAGAAGAAGAACGCACCAGCGCCGCCAAAAAGAAGCTCTTCTTTCAGAGAGGACGTTCACCCAGAGCGCAGGGGGCTCACTGTAGAGCTACGAGACGCCACTGACAACGGCGCACCTCAGGACAACGCACATAACCTGGACTCAAAGTTTCAGGGTCTGGCCAACAATGGAGCTGTGGGCGTCACTAATGGGGCCCCTACCTATCCTGGACCTGCATTCCCTAGAAAGAAGTATGTCCCAACAATGTTGGGGTCAGGGTCCAAAATAGCTACTACCCCTCCTAATGAAGAGGAGCTGACAAACTCAAAGCGTTTTCTGTGGTCGTCAAACATTCCTGCAGACAGCTCTGAGTGGAGATCAATGACTCTTCCACGAGACCTTGGTCATCGCAGCGTTCACTCAAGCTCTGCGAGGCCTGCTTTACCGCTCAAAAGAGCGAGTGAGCAAAAAGGGGAAGCTACCCCTCGCCTAGGGACACTGACTCCACCCCCCCGTTTGCCTAAAAAGGCAGAGGAAGCACCTGAAGACTTTTGTAAAGACACTGAAAAGACCCCCAGTCCAGGGTCCAGTCCCCAGGCCTTGACGCCTAAGCTCGTCCGGAGACCGGGGACCGGAGCAGAGAACTCTAAAACCAATGCTCTCCAGGCCGAGCTGCTTAAGCCAAACGTGTTCCCAGCTTTAGGGGCGGCTGGTGACGAATGCAGAGCCCGCAGAAACAAGTTTCCAAAACCCAAACCGGCTCCACCTCCACCACCTACCAACCCCAAAAAAGTCTCCCGCAGTCCCACACAAGATCTGCCCTCTCCGTCAGACATAAAAGGCAAGAGTGTCCCCTCTGTGTCTGAACCCCAACACACAACCACTGCCAGTGAGCAGCCCCGCTCTCCCATTGGTGATGGCTCCAAGAAGCTGCCCCTAAGCTCCAGCACAAAACCTCAACCAATGAAGACCTCCTCCTCCTCTAACTCTGTGACATGCTCTCTTTCCAGCCAGAGCCTCGGAGGCTTCTCCTCTTCACTCATCTCCCCTGGGGAACAGACTTCAGCCACTGCTTTCATCCCTTTAGTGAACACCCGGCGATCCCTGCGCAAGACTGCACCGCGTTCTTCCTCAGAGCGCACTCCTAATTCAGCTGTGACGCGTGAAATGGTTCTAGAGGGCACAGAGTTGCTGCGGGTGGCCATAAGCCGCAACTCTGAGCAGACGGGGAGTCACAGCGCTGTGTTAGAAGCTGGCAAAAATCTGTCCAAATACTGTATGAGTTATGTTGACTCTATACAGCAGATGAGGAACAAGTTTGCTTTTCGTGAGGCCATCAACAAGCTGGAGAGCAGCCTTCGTGAACTGCAGATTTGTCCAACGTCATCAGGGGGCGCAAACGCACAGCAGGACTTCAGCAAACTTCTCTCTTCTGTCAAAGAGATCAGTGACATCGTTCAGAGGTAGCGCCGCTAACTAAACATCACGACTCGCCTTGTTTGTGAACAGTGGTCTATGGCAGGGTACAGGCTGCTCGTCAGCAGTTAACAGGTGTAGCTTTGCTTCTACGTTACTGAAACGCTAAAGCCTGTGGTAACAAAACAGATCATATTGAAAGCCCAGAACTTCAACACAGTATTTTGTGGCTCAATACAATTCCAGGAGATAATGCTGAACATTTTTTTTCAGCAATATTTTTTACAATTTATTTGTTTAGACAGTAGTTTTTTACTCCAAAACCATTATGCATTTAAAGCAGATGATGCCTGTTTGAAATCAGAGGTAAATTTAAATATTCTTCTCTGTGCCTGTCATATCTAAGAAAGTAAATCATGAATTTGACATTTTACAGCGAACGTTGTAAGGTGTAATTGTTTGAGGAATGGATGCTTTAGTCGTGTTACCAACAGTGCCAGAACACTATTAGCAGGTCTATATCACTGTGCCTTCACACGTGCATTTAAAACCTTTATTTGTAGAAAGGTCATTAAGTGTGCCACAACAAATGTGTTATTACCAAAAACACGTCTCCAGAGCGGAGAGGGACCAGGGTGTATTCCTATGCTGTTTATATTTTGAGTTTGCTTTCTTCACATGCCAGTCTCTAAAGCCATCATCAGTGAGGGTTTAGTCTTAACAAATTGCTAATTTTCTAGAGCAGATTTTGCTTTAGCGACTGAACAGCCACTTTACCTGAGTGTTTATTCTTTTAGTCTCACCTTGACAATGGCCTTATCTTCCCAGCATAAAGGGTTCAGGGGAAAACACTGGACTAAGATGTTTGCTCATCTGCCGTACACGATCACTTTGAATGGAGAGCTCAGTTACAGACTCAAAACGTCCTCTGGGTTGTGACTGTGTGGTACTGGTGCTGGTCATTTCTGCTCATTTCTTTGACAGATTCAGTCCTCTGCCGTACTTCAACATGGTACATTCTGCGCTTGCCATCTGTAATTTTCCCTTTTCCAGCCATACCACTCTGAGTTTGTACGCTGCCTCACTTATGTAAAGAAATGTCTTTGTAAATATGTTTGTTTGCTCCTCAAGTTCGGTGCAATTTTTGTTGCAATAAAATAAATGTTACTTGAAAATCACGTTCGCTTGTTGTGTGGAAGTGACAAACACACGCCATGCAACAGGTTATGTATAATTTATTTTTTCTGTCTAGAGTATTTTATCATTAAAATCAAAATGTCAACATTTTAAAATCATGTACACGCAAGAACGCATTTAAATGTTAGCACAGCTTCTTAAAAATTTATACATATGTACTTTTGTACTTGTGGACAGACAAAAGCAGGAAGTGGTCACTCAGACTGCAAAGAGGTGGGAAACAGGATAAAGGAAGACCCAACCCACCAACTTCCCACAATAATAAACCAATCCCCTCTCTCCAAAGCTTAAGACAGTGATGTAGGAACCTCCCAGGTGGAGGAAATACACGAAACAAAGATGCCCCATTCTCCACTGTGTACTGACTAGAGAGACATTTGAAAAAAACTTCTCCTCCCGTCCACCAGGTTCAGTAGTGTGCAGTGGCCGGGCAGGTTGGGCTCTGAAGGTGTCTGTCCTTTTACATACATTAATAGAAACTATATTACAGAATTTTCCCAAGCATGAATTACAGGCAACCCACTAGCACATTAACTGTACAGATCTTGGCAAAGTCAGCAAATACTTGTCCTAAACTCCAAGTAGCAAGGTCTTCACCAATAGTTAATAAGCGATATATACAGCAGTGTAATTGGGGAGTAACTTATGATACAGAAAAAAAAAATATTTGAGGGGTAAAGCAAAGCATAAATCTATTCCAACAATGTCATTGCTTTTAGATAGGCCGGACATGCTGCTAGGTGTTTCATACAAGGCAGAGGGGAGAACCAGCCGAGAGGGCACCAGACCGTCTGTTCTGTGCAGCATCGTGTCGGGTAAAAGGGGCGTGACGAGAGCCATGGTGCTCTGTTCAAATCTACAGTCAAGCTCACGAGTAAAGAGCATGCAGCTAATCACTTGGGGAAAATGTGAGCTGCCTTTCACATATTTATATTGAATCAAATCTAAAAATCACTTTATAGTTGATTTAGTGAGTCATGAAATAGAAATGACCAAGTGCAGAGAAAGAGTAAGGTTTACAGTAATAATAAGGCAACAAACAATGAAAACCAACTGCTGGAAAAGACCAGTTTTGTCGATATGAGTTTGGGGGGGGAACTGTGGGGCGGAACTATTAATGAAAGGAAAAGTAATGACTTAAAATAATCTTTAAAAGCTGCATTATTTTGAAGTGGCTTTTTAACCTTTGACACTAACACTCACTGTACTGTGCACATGACAAAAGACATTTCTAATGAAGCGGTCAGCGTGTCACGTCATGTCGTCTAAAAAGGAATTAAAATCCAAAGATATTCAGAAACCTATTGAAAACCTAAGTTTGTTAAACCTTCTGCAACATATTGAGCCTCTGCACAGGTGGTGTCATGATTCTGCCTCATTCACCACTTAATCCTGCACTGTATAAACCATGATAGGAAAACAAAAAACTGGTTAACAAAGCAATAGATTTTTGTGATACTTTTGTACAAACTGGCCAATGACAGGTATTTTAACGCAGTGCCACATACTGTTTGTCTAAGTGTCAGTAACCTGTGTGAAGAGCTTCGATGATGATGTGATGGGAGGAATTATACTGAAAGGTGCAATGGAAGCCAAGGGGTGGAGCGTCAACAGCCAACTCAGTTTGAAGAAAAGGAGTAAAACACTGACAGACAGGAGAAAGGCAGAGGAGGGGAGAGATGTAGTCCACATCCCAGCTCAGTCAGGCCCGAGTCGCTATCTGCCCCCTGTGTCGCCCCTCTGCAGCCGCGTTCCAATCCCACTCCTGGTGCAGTGAGGAAGGGGAGCGGGGAAGCAGATGGAGGAATGGATAAGTGGGGTGGATGATGAGAGGGCAGGCATCACGACAGACGGACAAAGGGCAGAAAGGGTGACGGGGCTTTGCTCGGTCATTAGCAGCCGCAGCCTTCCCTCTGAGGTTGTGGTTCGCTGGTTAGCCTGCCGCCCTGTGGAGCGGAGGGCTTGTGCTGGACCCCCGATTCAGCCGCGTTCAGGTCGAGGCTTCCATCTTGAATATTCTGGTAGATTTTCTTAGCGGCTTCAAGGAAAGCGTCCTCAACATTTTCACCTCTGGGAAGAACGAAATGACCCGTGTAAGAATAAAGCAAAAGATTACGGAACAATTCTAACGACTTACGTTTTTGCACTGGCTTCCAGGAACAATAGACCTGGAGAACAGAGAAGATGAAGCTCAGACACAGTTTCCAACAAAAACCAACGACAAAAATATATTGTTACTCTGTTATTCACTGGACTTTTTATACCCAAATCCAAATCACTATTAAAACCCACCATTCTCCTCAGCAAACTGCTTCGCTTCTTCATACGTGACATCCCTCTGAGCCTCTAGATCTGCTTTGTTTCCTATGAGAATAATCACCTGAGAAGAAACAAGAGGGAAGCTGTGTGACACAATGTAGTAACAGTGTTTGCCGTTGCACAGTGCCGTGTTTGTCGAAAGCCAAAAAGAGCTGCAGGGCTAAAACAGGGCTAAAGGAGGACGTTTGACTCCAAACCCATAGGCTGTAGGTGTCCAGGCTACAACTACTACAGCTACTATGTATGTATGTATATCTATGTATCATATGATGTAATTAGGGCCTAATCCATGTAGTACCATGTAGTAGTAGTAGTAGTACCATTAGTAGTACCATGTAGTACCATTAGCTTCATGACACTCGTTTAGAAGTAGTCTTAGAAAACGAGACAAAGTGGATAGAAGTAGTCTCCCATCTCCAGCATAGTTTTCTGAAGTTCAGTCTATCCCTTAATCTAATCATGCCGCTCCCACACTCTCCATCTCGCTGTATTATACCATTTAGTACTGTACTGACGCTGTACTGATGCTGAACATACTTTGAGAAAGGTTGGAGTTAAATGTGTTTGTGAACACTTACAGTATTGGGATTGGTGAGGTTTCTAGCATCAGTTAGCCAGCTGCTGAGGTGATTGTACGTGCTTCTCCTGGAAACATTAAAGGGATGTTGACGGTAACTATGGCAACAGACCTAGGCACTTAAAGCATTCATTCTTTCAGAGAGTAATTCAGAGAAAGGACCGTACTTTCTTCAGGTGGAAGGATGATTTAGGGACGGAGAAGGCCATATATTATTTGATATCAATTTGGCCTTTTACATATGTTTTATCAATATTCAGCACAGATGCACACTATGCCTGCAGTAATGTGGCGCTCATCTTCCTAAGGTGTGGGATTATGGCGATGGGGCCAAATGGCGTGGCGTCCCTGGGTTTACATTTGATTTGTTTTCATCATATTTGCCAGTTGTAGCACAGAGTTTGTTTGACACAGTTGTACCTGTGAGAGACTAAAGGTACATACCTAGTAATATCGTAGACCATGAGGGCCCCTGCAGCGCCGCGGTAGTACGAGCGAGTGACCGCTCTAAAGCGCTCCTGACCCGCAGTGTCCCAGATCTGCAGCTTGATCTTCTGACCGCTTACCTCGATTATCCTGGTGCCAAACTCCACACCAATTGTATGGGGACAGTCTGCCATGACTAAACACACAAAGGGAGAGCGCTCATCATCTTTACTGAAGGAGGCAGGACTCTGGGTGCGGCACAAGAGCAAAGACGTCCAGAGAGGTTCTGACTGAGTTATATTATATATAATATTATTATATTTCTAAATGCTTGAGATTAGAAGGTAGAGATACAGGATGTTTTTGCCATGCCAGGCAAGACCACACACTTTTACAAGACAAAGACGTTTGGGTCTGGATTTCTGATGGGCATGATTGACACGTGGATTATTATCAGAGAAGCGTATGGTCTGTTTGAGTAAAAACAAACCAGTTTATGCCTAAAAAAAGAAAAGAAAAAACACAGTGCTGAGAAACTGTGTGGATTTCTGCTGAATCATCAGGCGAAGCTCTAAACTCTTTACATCTGAGGTAAAAGAAGCTACAGACTTTGTTCTGAATGAAACGAGGGTTTTACAGAGGAAATGTTCCATTTGAGAGACACAAGCTACAAACTAGTGACTGTGCCTGGACCATCCCAAAACTGGAATAGGAATTTGATTTGAACAAAGTATGAACCTCCCAGGCAAGAGATATATAAATTTAAAAATACACATATTTAGAGATATACAAGAGTTGAACATTGAGGATATTGTCTATAAGAAAACTGTCAAAAAACTGCAAAAAGATAAAAAAGAACAAACTTAGTTAATACTTGAATGTCATGGTGCATTTACAGGCCTGTGTTAGCACATTTTGGATGCATTACTAAAATATTGTCTGATCATTGTAATAGAAAAAATAAATACATTTTTGACAATATTGTCAGTATTTTTGTCCATCCTTCCTCAGTTAGTGCTTGGGATTTTACTACGACCCTCTTTGAAGATGTTCCTTTGCCATATTTTGATAAAATCTTAAGGTTTCTTAGTAAATCTCGGATGTTGACTGAATGACACCATCTGCCTTCTTAATGGTGGCACTAAACAGCAGATATAATGGCAGGAGAAAGCTGCAGCTGACATGTACACACTGATCAGGAGTCAGGCACTTGAATGGGACTTCCGCTTGAGGATTTCAAAAGAACTGAAATGATACTGGCTCCAGTCGACTTCGACATTGAAAATACACAGTAGTAAGTAGTCGTCCAATACGATGGCAGCACTTACATTTCTTTTCTGTGAACTGGTGCAGCAAACATGACTTTCCAACACCCATGTCCCCTGGGAAAAAAAGAGCTCATATTAACTCCAATTATTACAATAGTGACTACGTTTAAGTTTTTATGGTACTAGTGTGACTTGGCAGCTAAGAATGTGACATAATTTACAATATTAACATCTAGACACGATGCAAAGAAAAGTATCAATTATTAAAGCTAAAAGAAAAACAAATATTGGACAATGTAACACTATTAGAACAGCAGTCATGCTCATTTCCAGTTTATTGTGAAGGATACTTACCAATAATAATATATTTGAAAATGTAGGAGTAGTTGTATGGAGCAGTGGCCATTTTGGCTCTAAAAGAGAAAAAAATATATATAAGACGACTTTTATAAAAGTAGCTTGACTGTAATATTGCATTATATTAAATTTGTTTACAATATTAGTAAAGCACAGAATGGTCTGCAGAGCTTGTTTTGGGGCCACTAAAGATCACCTCTGTTTACATGACTATGACTCCACTAGCACCACCGCAAACTAAACCCTTTCACACCGATCTGATTCACTGTGATGCTACAGTATGAAGTGTAAAAAGGTGGACAAGGGTTATTTGTCAGACTCCATACAAATGTCTGCCATACAGATCCAAAAAGGACAACATGACAGCTATGCAAACATCCTGTTTTGTGTTTTGTATGTTTTTTACTTCTGCGGCAGAAGAGACTATTTTGCTTTCCAAACAAAAAAAGAAGAAAAAAGATGTGTCATTCCATTAACAAGAAGTGCTTGAGCCATTCCAGGGCTCCAGACAAACGATCTGAACCCGGTGCTTATTTAAGTCATCGTAATGTATTGTCCTTAAATTGCTTCAGGGCTAAATACATAACTTGGTTAGTTACTTGTACCCAGATATATAATTCACACTCTATACTACACACTTACTGAAATATTATTTCCTTTTTTTTCTTTAATAATGACTAGTTTTATCTATTGAAAGTTGTTTATTTAATCAAATAACTTTAAAGAATTTCCTCACCACATCCCTTCTCCTTTGTCCTCTCTCCTCAGTTAGCTCTGTGCACCTGAGCGTATCCACCTCAGCACCGCCTTTAGCTGGTCAAAGGTGAGGCCAGAGCGAGAGTCAGTCAAAACAATGATTTAAATGTGTTCTATACTATTTAATCTGCATTTATAATGGGGAGAGAGGACACAGGAGAAGGGATGAGGTGAGGATCTGTCAGTAGTACCAGACAAAATTGTAGGCACATGTGTGCCCAAAATGGAGCCCTGCATTACAGAAAACACACAACTCATTTCTGAGTAACAGAAGTAAAAGAAGTAATACACTCACAGCTGGCCATTATTTGAACATGTTAGCTTCTTTCAGGTTGATAATCACAAAAGACAAATTTCCTATTTGTAGTGAAACCGAGGAGGGAAGTGCAGGAGGTTACACAAGCACAAACGAGAGTAGATCTGAATTAGTCACAGAAACTCTCAGCCTACTGTTTAGCTCCCCTCAGTCACATGACTCTCATGTGGCATCTCCAGCCCCCGTCTAATGCTCGCAATATTGGTTTGTGGCACACCTTTGGTATCACCGTATTATTGACCTGCTTTCACAGAACAATGGTGAGTAATTAGTTGGTTATGACAGGGCCATAAGAGCTCCAAGGTTGACTGTAATACCCACTCTTCAAATCATGTGACTCCTTCACAGCTTGACACTTCATGGCCCTGGTGCCCGTTCGTCTATATCATGTTGCTTTATAGCTTGTTAATCGACTATAACGTGCACCGCTTAGACCTTCATCAGTAATGAACACAATGCAACACTCAGACACACGAATTAAACATCTGTGAAACCTAATATTTTGGTCAAGAAATTGTTGCTCCGAGAAGAAAATACTGTAACGTAATGTCATAGTTGACCCTTTATCCAGTAAATACTGAATCCAGACAAGTATCAAAACCAAAGACATTTCACACAAGCCCTTTAAATCAGGCATGAGCAGCTGACATAAACACACACATAAACACACACATAAACACACACATTTGGCTTAAACTATATGAGAAAAATGTCTTGGTTCCGTTAACATTAAAATTAGACAACAAAGTGACAGTTTTATGGTGCAGATCCGTTGTTGAAAATAACACGAAATAGCCCTTCGTTGCAATTGTCAAGATAATAAAAAAAAACAACTGAAACCGGTGAAAAAACAAGGCCTTAGCCATTTAAATAGCTCCTAGCCAGGTTAGCACTGTTAGCAAAAACCCTAGCTCTTGTTTTCTAGCAATACTATCTGCAAACTGTCTTAAAACCATGGACATAATACGTTTGTTTGCACAGACAAAGTCCACAAACACAAGGTGACAGTTTACAAAAGGTGATGCCTGAGGTGTAAAACGCACCTGAAACATCATCACTGACGCTGCTAGCGCCGTTAGCGCCGTTAGCGCCGCTAGCGCTGTTAGCGCTGTTAGCCTTAGCAGCACAGGCTGGATTACACTAATGTCACTCACAACGTTCACATCTGTTTTAGGTGACACATCAGCCTGAGTTTACATGTGTGCAGCTGAAGCTAGACATAAACTACCATCGTATGTGTAAGTCATACACGGGAACTTAAATGATCAGTTTGGATAAATAAAATAAGGTTAGCTTTGTTAGCTTAACCGTTAGCTGCCCACTGGCACATACAGGCTAAAGTAATGCATGCCACTAACACAACAACATGATTATTTGTCACACTTTTTGCCCATTTACAGATCCGTGTTCAGAACGTGATAGTCACTTGACTCACCAAAACTTTGAGTCTTTCGGAGTTTGTGGCGTTTGCTGTGGAAAAAGGTGCAGTTTATCCTCTGGCTCAAGTGATCTGTCTTTCCAAGATGGCTGCTCAAGGCACAGGGTTTCCTCCACTGAGCACAATGGGCGTCTGGGACAAAGACCATCATGGATGAGAGCTTCTGCATCAGTGGAGCCTTCTCCAGGAAGCACTTACCTGAACAGGTGTAGTTTTACTTTTACCATAGGTCTATTTGTTTTGAACATATATCTGTATCTTTTACACTTTTCTTTACAGTGCTTTCTGGCCACTGTGTCTTTAAGTTTATCTTTAAAGGTGCACAATGTAGGCCTTACTTTTTTGCTTGGCTTCATGGATAAGTTATGGCTTTGCCTGGGATGCTCCACAGTAACCAGGTTTTATATCTTGCTATTACAGGTGCTTTTATTGATTTTAAGATACCGTGGAAACGTGCATTCTTAATGTAAGATGGGTCACCTCTCCACAGATCTGACCTTTGACCTGTCCTAGTGGCATCACCTATTCATTCTCCATGAAGATAGATCAGTTTAATGCCATAGTGTGAAACATTCAAGGAAAAGCAATAACATCTCAATTAAGATAATCAAGAAAGTTACACAGTGCACTTTTAAACATCTGCAGACTACAGTTTTTATTTTAAAGGGAGTGTACGTAGCCTGCTCTCCAACTGTTTTAAAAAAGCAACTACATTCACAACTGAACCTGCGTTGCTAGTGCTTTAACCCGCATATTTTTTCAGTCTCTGTATATGGGCAGGTCCTGGCTCATGTCAAAGCTCAGAACCTCCAGAATTCACTCAGTAAGTTTAGATTTATTTCAAACTGGTTTTAATCATGGTTCATCATCGCAACAAAAATGAGAGACTCATGTGAGGCTCATTGTGCTTTCTGACTGGACAACGTCTGAACCAAATTGTTTATATCTACAATGTTAAATAGAAAACATTGTACATACCCTACCTTTAATAAAGCTCTTATAAAATCACATAAACTTATATGAAAAATATAATAGCTGTTTACTTTAATCCTTAATTAGTGGAAGCAGAGGGGATATTTTAAGCTGGCTGAACCCTCGAGCAGCCGTTCCCTTAAAATAATATTTCTTACGTATTTGTTTATATATGAGTTTATTGACAGTACTTATGCAATTATACAAGCAAACAGTTGACAAACATTAATTCACCAAAACTGAAGCATTTGAGTGCCATAGGCCTGTCACAATAACACATTTGAAGAGCAATATATCTACAGTAAATACTTCAGTCAACAATAAAATAGAATATGACTTCATGCCACTGACACAATGACCCTAAAACAGAAACCCTTTTCCAAATGAACCATCGGCCATTTTATTTCAACATGAATCATAAATAAATTGCAGGCCTACTAAGTATCTTTAATGAGTCCTAGATATGTTATTTTTCGACCTCCTGTGACCAATTGAGGCTTGTCCCCCGCAAAACGCCGTATGACGTAACACACAGATGTAAGCTGCTCTTCCCTGCAAACCTTGCTGTCTGTGGCAGCTGCCTTACTGTGGTTCCCTTGTTATGCTGTAGGCCTGGTAGGTGTCTTTGTTATGTGTATTAACCTTTTTGACCTCCCCAAAATGCAGCAGGCGTCCATAGCATGGCAGCAGGCTGCACATCGCTGCCATCAGACCGAAATCAAAGATTCACCCCTTAGAAGCAGCATGGCCCGTGTGAGAGGTATGCGCCCAATCATAATCCCAGGGGATTCAGTGAAATGGATTGCTGCCACATGCTCTGCTCACTTTAGTCAGTCTACAGGTACAGCCCTGGTCAAACCGGTGGGCGAAGGTCACTCCCTTCCTGAAAGTCTATTGAGCTCCCCTGCTATGGTCACAGTTGAGAAAGGTACAGTGCATATTCCTGTTGTGAATGTAGGGCAGAATGGTGTGGCCTTGTATCCCCATCATCCCACTGCCGGATGATGGGGATACATCAGAAGAAGTTTCAGCCACACAGCTGCATGGTGTTGGGGCCAGCTCCGCCTGACTGTATTAGGGCTCAGATAGAATCCTTGGACCTTTCCTCACTATCACAGTCTGATCAGCAGAAAGTCTGTGCTTTTCATCTTAGACATGAGCAAGTGTTTGCAACCTCTGATTTAGACCTAGGCTGTACATCATGACATCCCCCTAGTGGATAATATCCCTGTTAGACAGAGGTATAGGCGTATCCCCCCCGTCTGATTATGATGAGTCAGGGCACATATATGCAAGCTGCTGGACAGCCAAGTCATACGGGAGAGTGTTAGCTCTTATGCCTCACCAATAGTTATCGTCAGGAAAAAGGATGGCAGCCTGAGGCTATGCATGGACTATAGGCT
This sequence comes from Periophthalmodon schlosseri, assembly GCA_000787095.1. Lineage (NCBI taxonomy): Eukaryota > Metazoa > Chordata > Actinopteri > Gobiiformes > Gobiidae > Periophthalmodon > Periophthalmodon schlosseri. The sequence goes on from JACM01042695.1 coordinate 23,284, forward strand.
CTTGAACAACAGGTTTTTTTGGTACATGTATTTAGTTACATCCCAACTCTGGTGCTTGCATATGCAAAGTTTAACCTACCCTTTGTTCTAGAGGTAGATGTCAGCCATGAAGGCCTTTGGGCTGTTCTGTCACAGGAACAAGATGGCAGAGTTCGACTAATCGCTTACGCCAGCCGCAGTTTGCTCCTGGCAGAAAAGAACTATAGTTCTATGAAGTTAGAGTTTCTCGGTATGAAGTGGGCCATGTCTGAGAAATTCCATGAGTAGATATTGGGCAATAAGTGTGTGGTGTAGACTGATAATCCCCTCAGCCATCTAGGTACAGCCAAGTTGGGTGCTACAGAACAGCGCTGGGTGGCCGAACTTGCAGTATTTCACTATATGGTGAAGTATCGCCTGGGCCGCATCAATCAGAACGCAGACGCCCTCTCAAAACGACCTCCAGCTGATGCAAATTCTGTCTCTAACTGGTTTGGTGACATTTGTTATCTCTGAGCTGAGGTTCAGGCGTTGAAAAGCCAGCTCATTAAATTAAAGCCTGGCTGTGTCCAACCAGCTTCATAGTTTACGCCTCAGGCACCAAGGAGCGATCACAGCTCTCCACTGAAGTACACAACCACACAGCGACATTTCTACAAGCAAGGTTCTACATCTGTGCCAGATATTAATCTGAAAATACTAAAAATATGCTGCATATAATACCTGGCAACGAAGCGGACACAAGCACGGAGACATCAGCAAGGTGGGAAGCGCGAGCTGGAAGCTACCAAAACAGCGGCACAAGTGTGACAAGCAGAGCCATGGAAGTGACCATGAGCCGCCCATTGAAGACAATGTGTCCTGCTCAATGGCACGTGTCACGAGTTTAGCCAGTAGGTACATCCGGTACTGCCCATCGACCATGTGCAGTTGAGCTAACTCCCATGAGACTTTGCGCAACAAGAGCGAGTGGAGCGGCCGTTAAGGAGGCAAGGGAATAATGCATAAATGACTAAATTATAATGTTTGTGCTTCCAGGAGCTTCTGAACCATGTTCTAAACCTGCGGCTCGTTCATGACAGTTGGGCTCGTTCACATCGCTCAAATGCTCGTTCATATTGTACCACGTGACCGCTCTAACCAATCAGAGCTTGAGCTTAACTAGAGCGCCCATAGAACCTAGCCAAAGCTAACGATTAAAAAACGTTTTTTAAGACAACAGACAGATTTTGAGCTGAGAAAAAGTTTATGATCTGAAAATAGGTAAAAATCGCCACAAAATTCAACCTTTGTGAAAGCTGCAGGTGCTCTGTCGGTCCCTGTCAGTCCCTGTCAGTTCCTGTCGGTCCCTGTCAGTCCCTGTCAGTCCCTGTCAGTTCCTGTCAGTTCCTGTCAGTCCCTGTCAGCCGAACACGAGCAGTTTGTGATTACATTGAGCTCTGCGAGAGCGGAGCCAGTCCTTTCTGGGCAGGAGGGATTTTTTCGCTGTAGTACCAATGAGTGGCCACTTGTCCAACTCGTGACATCTCTAAGCAACAATACCCTATCCAGTTATTTTAACAGATCCATGGCCGTGAGCGTAGCGCAGCTACCCCGGAAGTGTTGGAGGTCAGAGGTCAGTGAAGCGCGCTCTAGTGCCACCGATTTCCTTGACTAACTTAAATGTCCAAACAATAATGCCACACTTCTACCGCTCAAATGTTAATTGACTACAAAAAGATGACATACTTGTGCAAATAAACAGTACATATGACTATAAGTTCTGTTTATAATCTCTCAATTATTGAACAATAAGTCTGTATATTCGTTATTGTGACAGGCCTAGTGTGGGTTTTATAGCCTACAAAAACATGGTGTTTTATACATTTTTTCATATTATATAGGCTACACATGCAGATAACCTATAAGATATTGGTCAAGAAAGACAAACAGCAGTTAAATAAAACTTAATTGTATTAAATCCAACCTCAAATGGAAAAAAAAGAAAAAAACAAAAGCTGCCCACAAGTTAAAAGCTAAAAGCAATCAGCAAAGCTTAAGCTTACCCTGTTTTAAAACACAGGGAATCTGATACTTCTCCAAAGTGACAGGGCAGTACACCCTTTCCTGAGAAAACATTTTGCAAAAACAATTTTACCCACAAAACTGTACATTACAATTATACTTATAAACAGTTAACAGTCCCATGTGATACCAGCCCGATTTTCAGTCTGCAGTCGACATGGTCACAAAATGAATATAACATATCTATATATACATTTTTAAGTATAAATTCAATGTATATTGCAGACCGGGGCGGAGTGGGGCTACGAAATCTACCGGGATCATTTGCAATACTGCGGCCCACCAATCCGCCAGCCCTCTTTTCAGCGTAGTTCTTTAAAAAATATATATAGACTATATAAAATAGCCTACAAAATCACCCAAATGTGGGGAGGATTTGAGGTGTTTCTATCCCCAAGGAGAATTTTGAAAAAAAAATCACATACATTTCTGTATTCTGCTGCATTTTAGTGATTATTTTTAGCCAATAATAATTGGCTTATTACAATAACTTGGTGAGATCACATCTATGCTTAAAACTATGCATAAACAATAGGCCTATACTACTCTTTTACATGTTATATTAAATAAGTTATTTCTAGTAAAATGTTCAATTCAATGGTTAATTTACTCCTAAAAATCAGCTGAACTAACTGACGCTCTGGACAGGACAGCTTTTGTGTTTTTGAGTCATTGTCCTTTTAAAACATTTTCACAATAAGGCCCATTCTGTAGTTCGTCAATGCAGAAGGTTTTATTTTGAAAGGGCCAAGGGAAGTGTTGATGTTAGCGGCACGTTGACGTAGCAGGATGCGCTGGAGGAACTTTTCCGAGGTTCTGGGCAACACGGGAGTTAACACACAACTGGACGGCACTTTGCGGCCCGCGATGAAACAAAACAGAAAGGAACGATGGTCCTCACGGGAAGAGCCGCTGACTCCTCAAAGAGCCGCAGCCGAGTCGGTCTGTGCCGCAGGGAGAGATGGGAGAGGGGCGCCTCTCGCGTCTCTCCCGACACCGGCCGCGGGCTGCCGGCCGAATCTCCCGTGTCTCCCGATTGCCACTCCGCCTCGGGCAGACTTTGTCCATCACAAGCAGATTCCAAAGAGCACCAGACCGGACAGAGCGCAGAGGAGGTGCACTGCGCTCTGCCGCCAGGGGGAGGCGCCGTTACACAGGTCCGAATCGCAGCAGTGGATCCTTACACCTGGCAGCTCCTGCTGTTGGCAGTGTCTGGAAGTGGCACATCCGCTGGTCAGGACGATGCCCAGAGCCGCTGAAAGGACCAGAGGTGGAAGAACAATCGGTCAGAGAAGAGTGACGAGTGACTGTCGGACTCAGCGAGAAAAAGGCACAAGTAAGCAACAAATGCTCCGTGTGTGTAATGAGGAAGACATTTAGAGTGATCTGGAAGACACACTTCACAGGCTGCAACCACACACATTTAGAGTGATCTGGAAGACACACTTCACAGGCTGCAACCACACACATTTAGAGTGATCTGGAAGACACACTTCACAGGCTGCAACCACAGCTGAAAAAAACACAGCCACTACTGACACAGAAGGCCTCGTACATCAGACAGTTTACAGTGATTATACACATCACACGGCTCCCAACAGTGAATCGTTTGGTTAAGGAACGAAAGTACGCTGCTTAAAAATGAATAAAACTATTACTAAATTAAAAAGCAGAAAGTATAAAACATATTAATTTGAACTTTCACGTACAAAAAAGAAAATATGTCGATAATTGACATGGTTGGATGTTAAAAGTAGAAAAATAAAACTCTTGATTCAAGATCATCTGATATGGCTCCGTCATTTCAGTTGAATAAGTAGATACTGTAGTTATACTGACGTGTTCAGTAACGACGCAACTCACGAACCTAGAACATGTACAAAGAGATAGAACAT
>KN473279.1:780-11029 GCA_000787095.1 Periophthalmodon schlosseri
GAAAGAGTGAGAGGACAAGAGGAAGAGGGATGAGAAGGAAGAGAGGCACAGAGAGTGGGGAGAGAGGGAAGAGGGAAACAGAGGTAGAGAGAGGGGACTAAAGATAGGGAAGGAGAGGCAGAGAGGGGGGAGAGTGAGGAGGTGAGAGAGAAAGCGACAAGGAGACAGAGGAATGGGAGAGAGGGAGAGAAAGGGGAAGTGAAGAGAGAGAGCGAGAGAGAGGAGGGTAGGTAAAGAGAGAGATGAACAGAGAGAGGAGAGGTAATGGGTGAGAGAGGGGGAGGATGAGAGGGAGAAAGACAGGGAGAGGAAGGGGGGAGAGGCACAGAGATTAGGGGAGCAAGGGAAGGGGGAGACATAGGTAGAGAGAGAGGAGGCCAAGAGAGAGGAGAGGCAGAGAGATGGTAGGAACATAGGTAGAGAGAGAGAGGAGGTGCAGAGAGGGGGCAGAGAGAGGAAGAGAGAAACATGGGGAAACAGAGCGAAGGGGAGAGGGGGAGAGAAAGAGGAAGTGAGCGAGGGGGAGAGAGAGAATGGGTGAGAGCGGGGGAGAGAGAGGGGAGGGCAAGAGGGAGAAAGAGAGGGGAAGGGAGGGAAAGGAGGGGGAGGATGGATGAGGGTGAGGATGAGAGGGGGAGAAGGAGAGAGAGGGGGTGAGAGAGAGGAAGGGGGGAATAGGAGTAAGATGGGAGGGGGAGAAGGGGGGGGGAGAATAAGGAGAGAGAATGGGTGGGAGAGGGAGAGGGCGAGAGGAGGAAGAGGGGGAAGAGAGAGGCATAGAGAGTAGGGAAGAGAGGGAAAGGAACATAGGTAAAGAGAGAGGTGGGCAAGAGAGAGGGAGAAAGGAGGAGAGAGAGAAGGGGGAACATATGTAGAGAGAGGGAAGCAAAAGAGAGGGGGAGAGAGAGGAGGAGAGAGAGGGAGAGAAAGGGCAAGTGATGAGAGAGAGGGGGAGAGAGGAGGGTAGGCAAAGAGAGAGAGATGAGGACATAGAGGAGAGAGAGAGAGGGCGGAGGGTTTTTCAAGAGCCTAACAAGTCATTTACCGCACACATATGGCCGTGCTGTTTGCTCTACCACAGCCATTTTGAAGCTTAAATGTTTTCACGGTGCTGGAGCGTAAAATGATGCAAAGACTAATGGAGGTGAGGAGTAAACCAGAACAGCCAATCAGAAAGAAGAAAAAAAGTATATAAGGTTGCAAGTGACTGGGTGTGTCTTTGGCGGGGCACAGAGACACACAGTTAAAGGTCCTGCTTCCCATGTATTGGAGCAAAATGTGTCTTCCCCCAGTAAAGATATATTATATAAGCAGCTCTTGAGGTCAAAATAAGTCTGCCGTGTGCTGTCGACATGTAATTATGAAGCGGTACTGTGTGATAATCAGGAAGTGCGTGTTAGCATGTTAGTGCTGTTAGCTCTATTATTATGGCAAAACTCCACGCTGATCTTTGGAGCTGTGAACAGGACTAGACCTTCTCTCAACCAGGATTAAAATTTCACTCGATTTCGATACTTGATACACAACAGCGATTCCGATACCGCTACGATAATAAATAAACACTCTTTTTTTAGACAGTAGAATGTGATTTTCAACATTAAATCATGGTACTTTCTTTTATATCCCCATGTGGCCTTATATCTGCGTCTTATACTTGTTCTGATACAGCTCAAGATCATTCTAAAGCTGTTCAGAAAAGGTTTATCTCTGTCCTGTGAATGTGACTGTTTAATATTGATACCTGTTGAAATGATTATTTAGTTTCGATACTAGTTTTAGTATCGATTAGTATCTGATTTTCTTTAATACAACATAAAGGGTCTGTTTTAGGGGTTGCTGTCACTGCCATATTGTTGTCTAGCCCATCTATTGTAATCATGTGTTCTATTTTATATATTTTAACTTTTTGTTGTGAGGCACTTTGTGGCTTCCTTGTCTGTGAAAGGTGTAAATATATGTTGCTTGTTGTTTTCTTGCTGCTGGACTTCAACAAAACACATTTTACCCCACACACTATACTGTAAAAGCAGCTACCGAGACCGAACGATGTGCATTTTAAAGGGCCCATATTACGCGGTTTTCTGATCTATGTTATAATGTCGTTTCCTCATCAAAAACAAACGTGGGGAAGAGAGAGAGAGAGTGGAGAGAGAGAAATGGAGAGGAAGCGAGAGGAGGAGAGGGGAGGCAGTGACAAGGGGAGAGAGAGAAGGAGAAAACAGCGAGGGGGGGCAAGAGAGGAGAGAGGGAAGGAGGAGGAGAGAAAGGGAGGGGGAGAGAGGGACAAAGACAAGGGTAGTGAGAGAAGGGGAAAACGTAGGCAGAAAGTGAGGAGTGCAAGAGGGAGGGAGAGAGAGAGAGAGAGAGAGGAGGGAGAAGGAGCAGAGAGAGAGAGACAAGGAGGACGGAGAGGGAGCGGGAGAGAGGGACAGAGAGAAGGCGAGAGAGAGAAGGGGAAAACACAGAGAAGAGAGAAGGAGAGAGGGAGAGACAGGAGGGGGGGTGAGAGAGAGGAGGAAAAAGCGAGAGGAAAAAAAAAGGAACGATTTCATTTCACATGCGATTACAACTTTTCACCTCCAATTAATACACTAGATTAAATGAAAATAAATAAGCACATAAATGAATTAATAAATATGATAATAAAAAAGTAACTACAAAACATAAAAACAACTATAGTTTTATTATCAGCCTATGTGTTTTTGAACCATATTTGGACCCGGAGTAGAGCCCTCACTGCTCCCCGGCCTCACATTTGATACACGCCTCATGAACTTTGAACTGTCTCCAAATATGGTAATGGTTCCTGCTCCATAAATCCAGGTCCTTTGGGAGTTTTATGTGTCGCACTTCATCGCACCATTAACTTCCTATGTCTGCGGTTGTTACCACGGCGATCGGCCGAGTTGATTTTTATGCTTTAGGCTTATGTGCATGTTGTCTACTGTGTACTGCAATAAAGGTGAGCTAGAACAGACGCTGATGACAAGATAAATCAAAAGAAATGAAAAAATGGTGATGCTGAAGAGGAGGAGATGAGAGGCTAAGCAGGTGGATGCTTCTGCTGCTACGGTGTAAATGTATTCGTACCCCATCTTTATTTCAATGCCTTAAAATTGTATTGTGTCATTTTAAAGGTACAGTATGTTACTTTCTGGAGGTGGCACATCACTTAAATGATTCCATGGATTTTCTGCATTCCAAGCAGGTGGTCAACATGTTAGCTTCTCTTTAAATGGGCTGTATCTAGTTAGTATTTTTTTGGTAAAATTTGTTTTTCCCCAGCACAGATAAATAGTAAAAACAGCTTTTAGTGTGAAATAAGGCTGCTATGTGCTTTCTGCATCTAATTATAAAGCGTTTTATTGTCATGAACCGGGAATAGTCAGCACTGTAGTTGTTGTTAGCATTACTGTGACGGCAAAACATCACTCTGAAAGCTGTGAAAAGCGTGTATAAACTCATCACGGTGAATAATTAGGATGCTAGGAACACACTAGGAAGGTAAGGAATACAAAATACATGACATTACGATTCAATTGAATTCGAGTCTTTAATAAGGACAGTTCATAACATCTTACACAACCTCCTCTGTGCATATTACTATACATTATCTAAAGTGCTTTGTCTGTCACTGACGAATTACATATGCTGTCTTTTTTTACAGCGAAAATTAGAGATCTTAAGGAAAAGAGCTTTTAATGGCTGTGGGAAAATTGCAGGCCACTGGAAAATAATGTTCACTATACACTGAGGTAAATTCTTTACAGAACACGAGTTTCAATGCCTTTTAATACAAACCCATTGGAACTGGTATCAGATCAATATCGCAATACTTGCAATAGTAAACTTAGCATCGGGTTGAAACAAAAACCCTCATCCTTTAATTAAATACCATTACAAATTTAAATTGTAGGAATGTTTTGTTTGCATTTGACCCATCCTTAAAGGTCCTATATTATGCAAAATTGACTCTTGTGGGCTTTAGGTCGTCCAACTCCAGTGTGCACTAGATTTACTTCTGTTTAATTTACTTTTGGGTGTACTTTTGGCCTTGTTCACATACACCGCACATCATTCACCCCAAACACACACCGTGAGACACGAAGAGTCCATCAGCTGATTGCCAAACTTATTTCTATGACAACGCACTTCAAGGGACAGAGCCCCGTGAATAGGTGCACATGCTCGCTTCCCTGGCGATATATGCAGTGCTCTTTGCACACGCACTTGTGACAGCGGAGAAAAAGCTTTTTAAACAACATTCAGACAGACCCAGGCTCACCTGTGCAGACAGAGGCAGGAGGAGAGTGGCTGACACCTCGTCAGATGAATATGTCAAACAGCTGCTCTGCAGCACCCATTCACACAAGTACGCGATTCAAGCACTTTTTTTTTATCCAAGACCTTTTACTTTTGCCGCTGACTGTGTAGGTTGGCTGGAGGTTGGCCTTGTTCACACCACACTCACCCCAACATAGCTAAATCGCTAGCCGCGTTCCAAATAGGAAATGAGCACGGGCATGTCCTGCTCTATCGACTCTGGCTCCAATTCACTTTCTACTAAAAAAAGTCACCTCTCTCTGTAACTGCTGCTGTCAGGCTCATCATTTTGGTCTTAAAATGTTCGTATTAACTCACTCTACATGATCCTGGTGTTTTTATTTCACTATTTTGTCCCTACATTAAGATAAGAACATAAATAACACACCAATCAGGCGCCTTCTTTCTCTGAGACCACTGCCGCTAGCATTAGCAAAAGCTTGATTGACAGCCTCATTGCTAAGTGCCCATCCCCTGCCAAACCAGCAGCGCAGCTACAAAGAGGTGTGCACCTTTAACACCCTTGCTCCTGATTGGCTCTTTGCTTTTGTGCTCATATTTCCAAATATGGTCCCTGGTTGCAGATTAGCAACCAGGGACCTCCTAGCCTCGATGAGCTTCTTTTGGTTGCAACCAATGCTATGGGGGCCTCACACTCACTTAGTCCACTTCTTTATACAGCGTATGGGAGAAAGTAGTAAGGTGAGAATCGCTCTGTGGATGTGGATTTCATAACTAGTTGCACTCTACAGTCCTGGTTTAGTCCTGGTTTAGACCTGGTTTAGTCCTAATTTACACCTTATTTTGTCCTTATTTGTCTTAGCCCTGGTTCAGTCTGTGTTTACTGTCCCACAGCAGCAGACATGATCCGGCTGTCTCCTCCATTGTCCTCCATTGTTTGGTACATGCCAGCCCCCCGTCCCCTGCTGCCCTCTTATTGTGCACCACATTTTAAAGACGTTCAGCTGGGTACACATCACCACACTCCCTCAGTGCCAGTCTTGGTTTAGTCCTGGTTTAGTTCTGGTTTAGTCCTGGTTTAGTCCTGGTTTATAACATTTTTACTTTTGGGGTTTAGTTTTAGTTTAGGTCTGTTTAAGTTGTAGCTTAGAAATGATTTGGTCCAGAGCTAGACTTGGTTTATTTATTTATTTATTTATTTTATTTATTTGATTGGGACAATGCATGTTAATGAACAGACATGATACAACATGAATGTAAACATACCAAAACCGAAACCCATAAACCGTGTTCAGACCTAGTTTAGAACTGTTTTTTGTTCTAGTTTAAGGATGTATTTACACTTCCACATACATCACTTCAAGAGTTGGACTAAACTGGGACTAAACCTGGACTATACCAGGGCTAAATAAGGACTTGAATCGCACCAATTCAAGTCTACAACAGGACTAAACTGTTCTCAAACCAGAACCAAGTGTTCCATTCAGTGAGGGTTTAGCAGTCCTGGTGTGTAGGCCTGGTGTGTTACTTGCTTTAGTCCTGATTTAGATGCAGTTTAGTCTCCTCTATTGTTCGGTACATACCAGCCTCCCTGTCCCCCACTTATTGTGCACCAGGTTTTTAAAGGCGTTCAGCTGGGTACACGTCACCACACTCCCACTGCCATTCACTCCTTTGGTGGTGGTTTTAACCTGGTTTTGGCTTGGTTTAGTTGTGGTTTAGTCAGTCCTGTTTTAGTCTTAGCTTAGAACTGATTTCGACCTAGTTTACATCTGGTTCAGACCATGTTCAGACCTGACTTAGTTGTCCTGGTGTATTCTTACTTAATCCTGGTTTAGTCCCGGTTTCGATGTTGTTTACAGGTGATTCAAAACTGTTTTTTCTCTAGTACTTGTTTAGTACCACAGTTTGATCTGTTTTAGTAGCCCTGGTGCTCTCTTAATAGTCCTGGTGTACCCTTATTTTAGTCCCGGTTTAGACCTGGTTCAGACCTGTTCTAGTTTACAGGTGCATTTACAGGTGCATTCACTTGCACATACACCACATCAAAAGTTGGACTAAAGTGGGACTAAGAGCTAGGCAAGAACAGTTTTTTTTCTGGTTTAGATGTGGTTTAATCCTCAGGTTTCTGTTGGCTACTACTTTAGACCTGGTTATGACCTGGTTCAGCACTGGTTTAGCAGTTCTGGTGAATCCTCACACCTATTTTACAGCGTGTTTAGTTGCACCCTTCATTCCTGATTTTGGCCTGGTTTAGTCTTAGTTTAGTCCTGATTTGGACCTTGTTTTATCCATATTTTGGTTCAGTTCTGGCTTAGTCCTGGTTTAGGCCGATTTACTCCTGGTTTAATTTTAGCTTAGTCCTGACATAGACCTCATTTTGTCCTGATTCGTCCTGGTTTTGTTTTGGTATGTTCTGTGTTTGTTGTCCCCACAGCAGCAGACATGACCTGGCTGTCTCCCGCATTGTCCTCCATTGTTCGGTACATGCCAGCCTCCCCGTCCCCTGCTGCCCGTTTATTGTGCAGCGGGTTTTTAAAGGCGTTCAACTGGGTGCACATCAGCACACTCCCCCCGCCATTCCTCTGGTGCTATAAACCTGGCCACCACACCAAGGGAGCGCGGTTTGGCAAAGAGACACCAAAACACGGACTATCTGCCCCTCAGAAGCTGCTGTCTGGAAATCCCCTCTCGGCTAGCTTAATCCGCGCAATAAAACAAAACACAAAGGAACCGGCGTGCAAATGACTTCAATCAGCTTAGCGCCGAGTCATAATGAAAACTATTAAGCGTGCAAAATGTAGGCCAAATTTAATTGTGGATGTAGCGACGGGCTAAAGCTAACAGTTCCCAATGGGCAAATTATAAGCAATGGAAAAAAATACTATGATGTTTAAGCTAGCAAATATCAAAGCTCAAGTCAGAATGAAAATTATTAAGTAAGCAGAATGTAGGTCAACTTTAATTAAGGATGTAGCAACGGGTTAAAGCTAGCAGTCTCCTATGTGGCATATTTGTTAGTCTGCTGCAGCTCAATACAAAAATATTTAATTCTGCATTTTATTGAATGAGAACCAAGTAACGACTGCATGTTCATTCTGTTAATTTTGGCATTTGAGGAATGAGAACCATGCGGAAGAAACTATCTCACACAGTTGTTTTCCAGTCATGGTGCAATATTATAGTCAGAGAAGGGACTACGGATGGGGCTAACGGTTCAAAGTAAACAATTTTTCAGTGTTTTTTTTTTTTTTTAGGTTTTTGAATAGCGTAGAGTTTGGGATGGTACACCAAAACATGACTGTTACCATGGAAATCCACCATGTTTGAAGCCCATAAAGAAGCACTGGCCAAAACAATGTAAAAAAACCCCCAAAAAACCCAACAAAAATCCTGACAAGCTGCGGCTCTCTACTGATATACATTTATCACACTATAGTGTCAGAATACTTCATTTAGTACAGTTAACATTTTAAAATCTTTGCTGGTTTAACATTTGACTATACGTAGCTGAAAATTCTATGAAGTGTGACGACGAGCTCTATTGGGACTACTTTTTTCACTTCAATCAGATTCATTATATCTTTTTTGGGGGAGAAAGGGTAAAAACAAACCATTTTTCAAAAAGAAGAACAGCTTTGATATTGGATAGATAATGCAATATTAGCCTTGCAGTACTAGGTATCAGATCAAAGCAAAAATAAAAAAAAATAACAAATCATCCGTCAAATTCAACACATTATATTCCTGGCAACAAAAGGTCAAAAGTGGTGATACTGGTGCACTAAGAGAGGCAGGTGTTCAGGGATAGCGTCACGATGCTAACTGCTCTTGGCTAAAGCTGAACCATACAATCGGAACAGAATTAGGCGTTTTGAACAGGGTGGTGGGTAATGTCAGGTTAGGAGGACACATGTCTCTGGGGGTCATTTGGAGCTGGGTGTTTATCCAGCAGAGGAGGAGAGGCAGGCTTTTAGCTCCGTTGCATAAACGGAACTGGGCACAGAGTCACCAAAAACACACTTTCATTTAATTTGATTGAAAATAAAAATGCTGCAATAATCCTGGGCTTTTCTAAATATGATAATTAATTGGCCGCATCCCTTCACTCCCTGCAATTCTGCATTACATTAAAGGACATATTATGCATTATTTGTATTGGTATTGGCTATTAAACATGCTCTTGAGTAACTTTGGTTTGGCTTCTCATGTTTTAGAAGTTAAAATGATTTGTAAAGGACTACACCTTATTTTGTAGGGCTCCATCTATTGGCTGCAGAAGGAATTGTCATGGGAAAAACTAATGTTATCTAATTAAGGAACATGCCCCACCATGTAAATATAAGCACGCAGTTGTAGTGAATGTGGTTTGATGGAAGAAATGCTTACAGTGAGTCTGCTGATGGTTTATGGATTTAAAAACTTGTACCTGTGATGCAACGCCTCACGGGGGCGGACTTACTGCACAAGATTCATCAAACGACTGAAAAGTAAGATGGGGGAACAATGTGATAACATGGTTAAAAACTCAAAGTAGCCAAAAGCCTCTGCACAATTTATTAAACAGAGATGTTTAACAAATTTACTTTATACTAATCATTTATTTGCTTTATCTTAGTTTAGGTTATGCAATTTAAAGGTAAATAATGTAACTTTTCTGGTGATATACAGGCCCTATAAGTTTTTTCAATACAATATGGCTTTTCTACTTCCACAGACAGACTTCCACAGCGAAACAGTTCCCAGAGATGCGACTTTGGAGCGTTCCAGTGAAGATGATGGAGGTGGTGCCAGCTCCTCACCTCCTCAGCCCCCTCATGAGGCCTCCATGCAGGGAGCAGATAAGAGCCAGACGTGGGGCTCCGATAAACAGGCTGGAGCTCGTATAGGGACCTGATGTCTTCACCGCTCAGACTGGGACATGTTCATTCACCAACAGGGGGTAACATTAGTCCACACTGCTAAATGCTAATGCTAATCCACTGTAACAACTGGTGTATTGTACGGAGATGGAGATGGAAGGGCTTACACAGATGTACAAGAGAGCTATTGTTTTGAAAGAAGGGGTATTGTGCAGAATCGATTTTTTGATCTTTCTACCATGTTTAACATTGTTCCCTCATCTCTCCTGGGCCCTATTCAAACCCTCCTTATGGTTAGCTCGGCCCACAAACCTACATCACCCATGCTCCCACACGACAATACATACCTGGAGTTGTGTTTTGTTTCGCTCACACATGTTTGAGTAATCCTGGTTTATTAGTTTGTCTACATCTTCAAAGCTCAAAATGCTCTGTTCCACCTTGTGATGTCATGAAGCAGCAGTTTTCAAGTCAACAGCCACCTTTTACCTTTAGTTCAGTAGAGATTTTCAAGTCACAGCCACCTTTTACCTTTAGTTCAGTAGAGACGGGCAATTCCAGGGCTGAAATTTTCCAAATATTCTAATGAAGTCGTATGGACAGACAGCCTAAATATGCAGGATTTATGGGTTAAACATGTGTGAATGAAACAAAACACAACTCCAGGTATGTTTTTGATGAGGAAACAACATTATAACAGATCAGAAAATAGCGTAATACAGGCCCTTAAGCTATTTATAGATTTTAAATAGATGTCTGAATAATGTCTTCAATCAAATCAAAATATCCTCAACTTTCTCTGTATACAATCTACCACTAGCTCCTTCCTTCACATTTTATCCACCTCCATCTCCACATATACCCTTACATGCTAACGCTAATCCCTGCTAACGCTCCCCTGAATTGCTATGCCGTATGCACGTTCATCGCAGCTATTATTTACCTATACATTCTCCTCCACAAACACTGCGCCGCGAATTGAAACGCCCGGGCCTCGATAAGGACGTGTGTTTATCTTGGCGCCCCATTCTCTCTCTGCGCAGTAAATATGGCGGCTGTACTCGCAGATAGGGAGGGGGAGGTGGAGTGAAAGAGGGGAGGGA